>LBNU01015899.1:2374-35252 GCA_014162995.1 Artemisia annua
TATATGTGCTACTTTTCGCAATGAGGGATTTCTTAAGAATGATAAGTAAAATCATTTTTCTAAAAGTGTGTTTTGGGATTTTTTATTTTTTCTGATTTAAAAAAAAAACATAAATAAATAAAAAACCATTTTTTTCATCCAAATATTCCCTGCTTTTCTGCTTAAGAAAAAACAGAAAAATAGCTTTTCATACACAGTTATTAGCTGCTTATTTAGTGTTAGTTATTTGATGTTGAATTAAAATAATATTTTTACTCTTATATCTATCATAAAACCTTTCATAAATAAATCTAATTAAAAAATTATATTAAAAAGTATCATTTTTACAGATATGTTGCATTTTCTATACATTGTGCAAATTCAAACACCGGTTTCAAAAGTAATTTTTTTATACGTACTTATTTCAAGCAGAAGCACAAATAGAATAAGTAAACAATCACAACGCCTAATAAAACAATCAAACAAGACATGATTAAAAAAAAAAGTATCATATAACCAAGAGTGTTTAACCAACTAACTGTTCATAAAAAATATATATTTACCATTATATTGTGTTTATAAAAAATAATTGCAATTGTGTGGTATGAAATTTATTTACTCTTAATTTTAGTTATTGTAATATGAAATTTATTAATAAAAATGTAATCCTTTTCTACGCGTATTTATTGGCTGACAATTGACATATTTACTACATTTCAACTCAAAGCACTACTTTAATTTATTCAACACATTTGAAAAAGATGATAACCATTTTTTTTTTCTTTCTCTCAATAAAGCTATATATTTTTTTTGAAAATTAATAAAGCTATACATTATTGCAAGGAAAAAAACGGAAATGAAACATCACATTCAACAAAAGAATAGGTTCATCAACAGATAGATACTCACGAACACATTTTGTAAAAAAAGATGTGACACCAACTGGCTAATATAAGTAATTTAAAAAGGTATTTAAAATTCGTTCGTAGTTTCATCACCCTCGTCTCATATTTCATCATCTAAGAGCTTCAACTTTTGTTCATCTAATTGTTTACATTATAAATTTCAGAAAGTATGTTTAACACTTTCTTAAAATCATGGTTGTCAGGATCCCGATCCTGATTTTAGGATCTTACGATTTTACGATACTGCAAAGCAAAAACGATCCGGATCTAATATATGATCTTTGAAAGCTTAAGATCTTATAAGATCCCGATCTTGACCATATGATCTTAAGATCTAATCCGATACGATCCTATTTTTCTCAGATAACAAACTAAAAAATTGCAAATTTTTAGATTATTTTTTGTAGAATTTAAAAAACAAAATGTTAATCTTATTAAACATTTCATAATCATAATTTAGGACAACATTTCGATGGAATATTCATATAATTTTGTGTTTATGATATATATAATTTGTAAATTTGTATAATATTACAAAAACTATTAAGAAAATGATATTATAGTAGGATTTTAAGATCCTGATCCGATCTTACGATCATGATCTTGCAAAGACGAAAACGATCCTGTGTAGGATCCCGATCTTGAAAACCTTGCTTAAAATAAATATCCTAAAAATGGTATTTACATGGTTCATCAATTTTTCTTTGACAAACTCATATTGTACTATGAAAATTGTAGCAACTAGGCTATTTATATCCTCCTACACTTTTGATCTCTATGAAATGTTGTAGTTTTTTTTAACGGAAAAAGATATATTAAAACTAGCAAGATGCTAGAGAATTACAAAGGATTACATAACCAATCTGTCCAACTAGAAACTTTCTTACCTCTATAGCTTAACCAAGTAAAAGAAAATAAGCGAATGAAATAAAAAAAAAATATCACATTTTCTCATGTTGTGAAAGTTAAACGTGACATTATTTCGATACTTCCAAATGACCCAGAACATAGAGGCAACGATCGCATACGTACGATCCTTCTTAACTTTGCACCCTGCATATTGTCAATCCAAGATATCCAATCGGTGTACGAAGGCATCGACAAATCAGAAATGTTACACCATACACGAATCAATCTCCAAACATTTGAGGCAACTTTGCAAGAGAAGAATATGTGATCATTTGATTCGACATTATTATTGCAAATCGGGCAAAGAATAGAGTCAATTTCTAAACCACGTTCGGAGAGATTTAGACTATGTGGATGCCTATCCAAAACGCATTCTTCATATAAAAATATTTACCTTTCTAGGAAGGCAAGTGTTCCATATGGTAGCTAGATTCAAAGAAGGAAGAAGTTGTTGATCAACGTATGCTCTAATAGAACCCACTAAAAACAAACCCTCTAGTCAAATGCTCCATTTCCACGTATCCGGGCAAGATGATAATGTGAAATGTTGTAGTTAGAAGATTAAAGAACAAATATATATTTAAATTAGAATGAAATGCCATAAATGGCTAATATTTTTAAACATGCTATATATAATAATGGTAAATATTTTTATTAAAGACAATTAGTTAGTCAAAATTCAAAAACTCTAATAACCAGCCACATGTCTTGCTAATAGTCGAAGTTTACAACTGCAAGTAAGGTCAACATCTGACCCATTATCCAAACCAACGTTTTCTATATGTGGCAAATAACTTTTTCTTTTAAAAAATACCACTTTAGCGATTTATTTCAACAAAAAAAGGTTAGCTATCAATATTGTCACAAAACTTATTATTCACGACTCACGAGTTTATAGGTTACCTGAATCTATACACTTGTTTTGGCTTTGAATTTATATTGATATTTCATAAAGTTTGGAAGTAGACTGGCAATTCATAAACTAATTTTGAAACTTTAAATGTGAAACATACATGCATAATGCATTACATTCATTGTACCGTTTAATGCCGAAACACACATACATATCCGACGGCCCCCCCTCCTAAAACGACCCTTCTCCAGGGCGTATGCACAAATCGTCGAGGTGTTTTCTAACAAGATACATGTAAAGAACGAGGAAAGTGTGTATGACATTTGTTCAAAACAACAGATTAACCTATTTTTAGATTTATTAAGTGTATCTATTTATCATTAGCATCTATATAAATCTACACAATACTCATGAAACAAAAGAAAAAGGATTAACTAGTTAATCACGAGACAAAATATAATGAATGCTAAAAGTACGTATCATTTAAGACTTAGTCCAACTGCAATCATGCATGTCACACGTACTAAAATAAAATATCCCATATCGCTATAGCTATAGTCTATTGTAATTGTTGCTTCACGTGTTACGCGCGTATTGACACATGCTTAGAGCATAAAATAAATCTGGAATACTAGAGCATGCGCATGTTCATCTCATAAAAATGAAAATAGTAAAAATAAAAATAAATGCTAATTTTATTTTACGCGCGCTTTGTATTTTAAAAAAACACACGCTTAGAATCAAGAGTCGAACCAAAATCACGAATTTTGCAAATATAATTATTTGCCGCTATACACCGTCGCTTTGTGCGAGTATTTCTCTAGTATACGTAATGTATCTAGTAGAAAGTTCTGATAAAATAATCTAGTGTGTGTTTTTTAAAAGTTGTCAAGTTTAGAATTGATTAAGTTTAAGACGTAATATATAAGACGTAATTAGGGGTAATTTAAGCAAATTATATTAATTTAAGTTTTAAGATTTAAGAATCAAGATTTCAAGAATGCACATACACTCTTTATAAGTAGCAGAGATTATTGTAAAGAGTGTCATCATATGATACTATTTGATGCAAAATTTTTGATGATAAAGAAGGTTAATTTAAATCATCACACCAAACTTGTAATGTGTTTGGTACAATAATCATCAAACTTGTTAGTTCATAAAGTTGGGACATAAGTTATAATAACAGGATCAGTAAGTGAAGAGAAAAAAAAAATGATTAGATGATGATGACCAAAAAAAAAAAAAAAAAGTCATGTCGTATGACTCTAAATTCTCATGAGCTCATTAAAAAGATCTTTTTCAGCTAATGGTTTATTCAATAGAGATATAAAAGTAAACTATTTTATTTCCTTGTCTAATATCCATTTTTAAGAAAAGTGTTTTGAGTCTTTGTATCTGACAATAACATGCGAGATAAATTCGACGCTCTTGATATTTGGAGCCTTAGACGGTCGCTCACCTCGCTCATAGAAAAGACCATGACCCATTTAGGATTTGCAATATTTACATTATATATTTTTGCACTTACGCATAGTTTATGTTATAAACCTTAGAGAAAAGTTATTTTGCAAACAAGTTTTTTGCTACAAACTGAGGGACAAATCACCACCATTCATCTAGTTTGATCTAATGGTAAGGATTAAACTAAGATTTAATGCATAAACCTAAGTCCATGTCTTTTTCCCCTTTTTTCTTTGTCTTTTTGTCTTTCTTATTTGTTTACATTTTTTTTTAATTCACTTTTTTTTTTCTTTTTTGTTTCATAGTTCACGTTCTTATTTTTTTTTAATTCATTTTTTTTTTCTTTTTTGTTTCATAGTTCACGTTCTTATTTTTTTTAATTCTTTTTTTTTATTTATTCTTTCTAAATTCACGACTTTTTCTGTTTNAAATAAAACAAATCTTGTCGACCTTAGTAGAGTCACATCACAAATTATAAGAATTTAGGCATACCAGCTTGTTTGTAAGACTTTGTACTTTTATGTGTTTAAAACCAAATTATCTTCACGTACTTTACAAACTTAAAGAATAAAGATCTTTCATTTTTCTAAATATTTATAAATGTGAAATGAACAATCTTTATAGTATATGCTTTATACCATATGTCTTTTACGTAAACAAATGGCTATAAATACAAGCCATGAACCACAAGCCCCTACCCATAAACTGATATTCATGGCCATGGCTTTCTCCAAAGCTTCATGCCAATCAACCCTCATTTTTGCATTATTTTTGTTATGTAATTTGAGAGCTTTAGAAGCTCAAACACCAGCTCCCGCTCCTGGGCTGTCGTATACATTCTACCGGACTACTTGTCCTAATCTCGAAACCATCATACGACAACAACTTCAAACTGTTTTTGCATCCGATATCGGCCAAGCTGCTGGTTTGCTTCGGCTTCACTTCCATGATTGCTTCGTTCAAGTATGTTAAGTCTTCATTTTTTTGTTCTTGACCATCAATATTAAGGTTTTTGGGAATTCCGTATATAAGTGTTTATATATCAGCTTATGTAACAGAAGGTTGGCTCGATAATCGTCCGTAGCCAGAGATCCATTTTAGACTCTATGCGACACTTGTTTATCTGCTTTCCTAGTTATATTTAATGCCGAAAAGTTAAGTTTGAGCCTTTGGATATATTTTAAAACATTTCTTGCTTCGAATTTTCTTCCATGATTGCTTCATTCAAGTATGTTAGGTTATTGTTCAAAGAGATTTTTAATCTTTTCTTTTCGAGTTCTTAAAATACAGATGAAAACCTAAGAACTAGGGTTACTTAACTGGTATTGTGATCTAAGTGTTTATCTGCTTATTAATTATCTACTTTAGTTTTAGGTTGCAAAAATAAATTTTAGTGTTTAGATAAAACTGATCAAGTTATTTTTTAACGAATAATAAGCAAAAAAATACCTGATTCTGTTATTATTGACTATCTAAATTTCATTTTTACCCGTTCAAAGATAATATTTCACGTTCGAACAAGAATAATATAGACCATTTAAAGTTATTCTCTTAGGAGTTAGGATACACCTTTTTAGGACTAACTTGAAGAACATATCCTAACTTTAACTTTTTTTTTTTTGGTTGGTATCTCTTAATCTTGATGGTCAATATTTAATTGATTAAATCATGATATTCGAGTCTATCATATCGTTTTCAATTTCTAAAATTTGTTTATTTTGGAAAAAAAAGAAGGTACCAACATTGCATGTTGTCATGTTTGGATCGAAGTAATGATACATGTCATATTATCACGTGTAAATAAAATACTCGTATCACACATAACAAAAGTTGACAGTTTTCTAGATTTACCCTTTTCTAGATTGTAGTCATATGCCAATTTTACGTGTTTCAAATCATTTTCAATTCGAGAAATAGATTTATGGTAGGAGTAATTAACATACTCACATGAGTCACATGGAGGGACATGATGCCCACGATAATCAACAAGNAAGATTAACTTGCCCAACAAATACTTCCAACAACACAACTGTCTTGGACATTAGGTCTCCAAATGTGTTTGATAATAAGTATTATGTTGACCTCATGAACCGCCAAGGGCTCTTCACCTCGGACCAAGACTTGTACACAGATAGTAGAACGAGGACCATTGTTACAAACTTCGCGGTTAACCAAACACTATTTTACCAAAACTTTATAAATGCAATGATAAAGATGGGACAATTGAATGTGTTGACAGGGACACAAGGGGAAATTCGTGCAAATTGTTCACGTAGAAACTCGAATGACTTGTTCATATTACCAACGATGGAAAACGACCAAGACGAGAAGGTGGCATCATATTAAGGGTGATCTTGTGTTTAAGAATCTTTGTCAAAATAATGTAATAATATGCAAGATCTTTCTGAAAATATGTTGTTTCGGAGTGATTGTATCGATGTAATGATGTTATGAGTATTTGGTGTTTTGTATGCCGAAATAAAAACTGGGTCGCATGTATGTGTCGACTAGTTTAGGCTTATATAAACATGTTACGTCCATAAAATAAGTATCGTGTAAAGTAGTTTTATGAAATGTGTGTATAGTACTTTTATTTTCTGAGAAAATTACGACAAAAGACCAAAATTGCAGTGCTTTGCCCATTCTAGGCCCATTTAGAGAGCTTCCGAATTTGAACTTAGGGTCCGCGTAAGAACTTGTGAGTGCAAAGACTCAAAAAATTAGTCTAAAATGTGCAAATTCCCTCTGGTTTGGTCTCTTGTTATAATTTTCTCTTGTTTTAATGGATTACATAAAACGTCCGTTGTACATATAATTAAGGCTCAAACTAGCCAAACTTTTATCAAGCAATTAAAGCTTGAGCTTGACTCAATCGAATCGAGCTTTTATCGAGCCCGAGCCCAATAAACTATTTCGAAATATATAACGAGCCGAGCCTGAGCTTTTATCAAGCTTTTCGAGCCTTCAAGTAAATAAATACTTTTATTATTCATATTTATATAAACAACTTAAATGTTAATGTGAATGTTGGTATAACAATTAAAAATTTATTGTATGACTTTTAAACCATAATGTTTCTCGAATGTTTTATATAAGTTATTTGCTCGAGCTCATCGCGTATTTTCTTGACTTTATTGATAAGTTTGGCTATCGAATACAATATTTATGTATAAATTCGAGCTTTTCGAGCCGAGCTCGAGCCCGAGCCTTATTCGAATATTACTCGAGCCGAGCTCAATATTGCATCATTAAAGCTCGTCAAGCTATCGATAAGAGCTTGACCGTACCTTATGATTTTCGAGCCGGGCTCAAGTCCTGTGAAGCTCGAGCTCGGCGCTTGATTGCAGCCCTACTTATAATAGCGAAAACTAATAAGTGCATAATCATCCAATAAGCATGTATATCTCTCGTAAGTCGTAATTAGAGATTGGGCCTAGCTTGAACGATAGTAGATTCAGCCTTTCAGGCCTATTTATTTAGCCTAATTGTATCAACCCACAAAAGTCTTAGTTATGACATAAAGTAGGATTTTAAAAATCGGACCACTGAATATGATATGATTGATCATGTATGCAACATTCTTTACATGTAATCTCTAAAGAAGTAAATCAACTTTGTTTCGATATCCTAAAGTACAACGAAATGAACATCGACTTTATATGAATTCTAATGGATAATTGAATAATTATGATTAGTAAGTTTGATACGATACTTTTACAATGTTATACCAAATTACAAAATCTAAAACTAAATGTTTAAGGGGTGTTTGTTTAAGCTCATTGGGATTGCCAACATATATGATCTTGGCTATGAGCCGTATACGAGGGTATACGAGATGTGCTATCGCACAGGGCCTCAAAGTTTTAGGAGGCTCAAATTATACACTTCTATATATAGTTGTGGCCTTAAAATTCATTTCTAACATCAAAATGTTGATGATATATGAAATTTTGTTCTAAATATTTGTTAAACTTTACTACAAGTTGGCGAGAGTGATTAAAAACTCATAAAAAATAACGCTAAGTTATTACAATTTATTTTTGATCTTCATGTTTAGTAGCATATAAGCAGTTTTACATAGGGCCTCCGCTAGCTTAGCTACGGCACTTTTTTGGCGAAGGTCAAATTTCCAACTTATTTTGAGATCTATGAGCTTATATAAGCTTACTATATTACAACAATCTGATACAATTATTTTTGGGTAAAGGGGAGTAATCCAAAATGATAAAGAGATTGGCAATTCTGCCACTACCAGGGATCGAACGCTAGACCTCTCGTTCAAAACCAAGCGACACAACCAACTGAGCTAGGGAGTTACTTAAAAGTGGTGGAATCACGCGAACTACCCTAAGATATCATAACCACTACAACATAAGCTGCTTTCCGAGGGGACTTTTTCCGAGGGGACTTTTTGTGGTGGAATCACGTCACGCGACTTTCGGCGAGGACATGGGCGTCCCCGCCAAAAGCCTCCTCACACCTCCTCTTGATTGTTGTAGTGAACTTGCTTTCTTGGAGTTCTTCGTTAAACCTCAACAACTCGGCAAAAACATGGTTTGACGTTGTCGTCACACTACCACTTGAATCATTTAAGATATCGAAACTGCGTTTGCTTTGATCCTGATCATCTTGTACCATTTTCTTGTAATGTTTCTAGCTCTTTATTAAAGAGAAAAAAATAAAAATAAAATAAAATAAAAAAACTTAGACCTCAAAATAAAGCCAAAATGTTGGAGTTTATGAAAAATAATCCAAATACCGAAATCACATAACTATTAAGCATCATAAGCAGACAACTACCTTAAAGAAACACCCGTAAATATGAAAGCAACTTAACCTAACATATATTCAAAAGCAAATTTTAAAATATAATATTATCCTCTGTTTATTAATTAACTATACAAAAAAATTGACTAATGACATAACCATGCATGTACATTAAGTAAATGAAATGATTATAAATACATGACCACGAGCCACCCAAATCATACAACCCCTACACATTTAAACAAGTAACTATGGCTTTTCTCAAAGCTTCATGCTTACCAACACTTATTTTTGTATTACTATTATGTAATATAAGAGCTTCCGATGCCCAAACACCGCCGTTGGCTGAAGGGTTGTCGTATACGTTCCATCAGAGCTCATGTCCTCAGCTCGAATCTATTGTACGATCACAACTCCAAACAGAACTCGCTGCCGATATAGGCCAAGCTGCTGGCTTGCTTCGACTTCATTTTCATGATTGCTTTGTACTTGTAAGTTTGTTGAATTGAATTATATAACAATATTGCGATTTGTGTACGTACATAAGAATGATATATAGTGTCTGAAGTTTTAGTTTTGAATGTTAGCTTTAGCATTGAGGAATGAGTTGAAACTCGTGACCATTTATTTCTTAACAGCGATTGATTTAAGAAATAACTAGTAAGAGGCTAGACAATAGTAGAAGGTGGGATATAGAGAGCATTACATGAGTTATAAATTCTGCATAGATTTAGGCTATGTTTGGCATAAAGCTTTTTGGAGTTTTTTTGGGCAATGAGCGGTGAACAATGAGCTTTTTGATTTTTAGTGTTCGTTTGGCATGAGAGCAGTGTTGTAGTTTAGTCTTTGAGACATGCATAGTTAATATGACTAGAGGCAAGGGTGTGTTGTAAGCGAAATTTATCAACATCATATCAGTTTTTCTTAACTTCTCTTTGCTTTCTTTCGGTAAAACACTCCCCATACAAAATACTCACGTAAAGCACTTTCTGTTTCTGTTGAAATTCGCTTGAGGAAACACTACATGATAAACACTTTTAGCGACTACGAAAGTAGTTGCAAAAGGTCCAAAATTGGTCGCTAAAAATTTAGTGACCACACACAATCTCTAAAATAATGTCTCATTAAATTTGTCACTAAAAGTTCTAGCTACCACTTTTTATGCTTTAGCGACTACGCGGCTGACTTGACTTTTTTTATTTTCGACTAAGATTTGGCGGGTTTTTTCCACCTCCGCGGGAAACTAAATGTCGACCGGCAAAATAAATTTGAATGTTGCCATACCTATATGACTACATGTAGTCATTATAGATAACAGGCAAAGTCAAATATGCAAGACGTACTCGATGTACTCGATGTACTCGTTTTGTTGTCTAGCTAACCTATAGCGACTACATTGTCGTCACTAAAAGTTACAACGTAGTCGCTAAAAGTTTTGGTCAAAGACATGGTAAAAAATGTGGATTTTTTTTGTCGTTTGGTGGACCTATAGCATCCATAGTCTCTATAGGCCACCCGTCGCGAGAATTCGAAATTGGTGCCGTGAAAACGTGCCATTTTGGGCTCTGCACAGATGCTAGAAATGCATGGTGTAGTGAGTAGCAAAAGGCTTTTGCCGCATACCTTTGCCGATCACATATGTCACGGCTCTTATACTTTATACGTTAAATTGATCATTCGCGTTATCGACATATATATACTTTTACTTTGAAATTCTGAACCTTTTAATCCGGTTAATTAATAAAAGTGGAGTTGTTAATAATAGTGGAGTCGTTGAGTCGTTATTTTGAATAATCATCATCTAGAAATGGCAAGGAAAAGTAATCAGATGATATTTCTTAATTGACTATTACTGAAATCATAGGATACTCACTTAGTCATATGGTCAAATTTCTTCTTAATTTCTACGTTTTTTGTAAGGGCAATAATTTCATTACAAAAACTAATGTATCTAGAAACGAATATACTTGCAACATTCTACAAGCATGTTTGGGATTACAAATCCGATTATACCAATTAAGATTTTTGTTTTTGTGCCTATGAAGAACCCATGAACGAGATGTTATGATCCATCTAGCTATAATTAAGCTTATACAGTATATGTTAATGGCAATATATTTTTCAAAATGTTTCATTCTTATACGTGAACCTAGAAAAAATCCAACATAATTTACATATATACTTGGTGAGTTTTGGTCGATATTATCACACTTATTTGATATTTTTAAAAGTTCAACACTATGATTACGTTACATTTTAGAAAGTATGTTGTTACTAAACAAATTTAACCATACTCTTGTAACACTGACAGGGTTGTGATGGTTCAGTGTTGCTCAATGGTTCGGCTAGTGGACCAAGTGAGCAAAGTGCGCCACCAAACTTGACGTTGCGACCACGGGCGTTCGTAATTATTGAAAATATTCGTAGCCTCGTTCATGCTGCTTGCAACGCAACAGTCTCTTGTTCTGATATCACCGCCCTCGCTGCTCGTGATGCAGTAGTCCTGGTAAGAATATTAATCATGTTGCATTAAGTTTCGATCGGCTAGTTATTTTCTTTTATACGGAGTACCATTTTTGTAAATTTTGTACGTGTTACTTTATTAGAGAATACGCTATACACTAGCTAGAGTAACGATTTATATACTTGTTAATAATGTAGTCGGGCGGCCCAAATTATAGCGTGCCTTTGGGAAGACGAGATGGAGTTAGTTTTGCGTCAAGAGAGGACACACTGGCTAACCTTCCTCCATTCAATGCAACCGCGGCTAATCTAACCGCTTCCCTTGCCCTAAAAGGGTTTGATGTCACAGACGTCGTTGCACTTTCTGGTGCCCATACTATTGGGAGAGCCGAGTGTGGCTCTTTTGAGCGCCGAATGTTCCCAACACCAGATCCAACAATGGACCAAATATTTTACACCAATCTACTACAAACATGCCCCATTTTGAACACCACCAATACCACTATTATGGACATTCAGACTCCAAATGCGTTCGATAATAGGTACTATGTTAACCTCATGAATCGCCAAGGGCTTTTCACCTCGGACCAAGACTTGTTCACGGATAACACAACTAGTGGTATTGTCACAAGCTTTGCTAATAACCAAACATTGTTTTTTGAGAACTTTGTGATTGCAATGATAAAGATGGGACAATTGAATGTTACGACTGGCACACAAGGGGAAATTCGTGCAAATTGCTCCTTTGTAAACTCAAACAATACGTTATCATTACCGGCAATGGAAAACGCCAACGATAACCAAAAGATTGCATCGTATTAGGAGTCATTTTCTGTCTAGCAACAAATCTCTTTGCAAAAATAATAAGCAACTTAACATGTATGCCCCAAAAGCATGTTGTATTAGAGTGACCGTGTATGTTTTTTCTGTAATAAATCTTAATTTACTTCTAAGTTGAACCCGTGTTACTATCTTCTAAATATAGCCCATTTCCAATTTTTGATCCATAATTTTCTTTTCTTTAGAAAAACATAAATTTATTTGCAACAAACAACTCACATTATATGCATGCTTTCGTTTTCTATATGAGCACGAACACTTTTAGTGAATTGTTGCATGAATGTATATGATTTGGAAACTGTACAAAAAGCTTAACGATTTCTTTTATTGGGTATGCTTTCATCTTTATGTATTAGTAAAAGTTTTGGTGAATTTTTACATGTACTCGTGAGGTCGATAAAAGACTTCGATACATGGATTCATTACTTTTTTGATACCGAGTTTAGTCAGTTTGGCATCTTTACAAAGTATTGAAGCCAATAGAACAACCGATATCGAATCTCGTGGGTTGTTCTACGAACAGCCTTTGCATTTCCTAGTATACTAAATAGGAAAGTCACATCTAGAAGACATATGGACACATGGTTTGACATATAATGGAAAAATAGTCCCTTACGAAGAGCTTATTAGGTCTTGAAGTGACGCTGCAGTATAGTAGACTTTTGTCCACATACGTAACTTTAATTTCGTATTTAAGGGGCCACTTTATAACTGTGGCACAGGGTCTTCGAAATCAACGAGACAACCCTGATAACAAAAAAAGTAAACTCAATTTTTATTAGACTCGGTCGTCTCAAATGAAATTGTATTTTTTAAACGCTTTTTTCCCTTATACTGCTGTTTGAAAAGAAAATATGCATACGATCAGTTTTAGTTCTGATTCCAAATGTGATTAAAAATCGTAAACTACGTAATTTTCCCGCATTAAGGAAACTACGATCACCTTACATATGGGTAATGGGGACTTTTTCTTTCACTAGCTAGCCTTTGTCACTAAGGACCCCGTTTTTTAGTGATTAACACAAACACATACATTAGATCATACATCGAGTTCTACCTGTCACCAAGGACTAAAAAGCCAATACAACACGTACATTTTTATAAAACTTATCCATGGATATTAATGTACAGGCAAGACAGATTTATTGCGTTATATACATGGAAGAAAATTTTAAGTAAAGTCATAATCATGACGTTTACTAGTTTAAAATAACCTACTGTTGGTACAAATTTCCTATTTCTGTGCATGTATGTGTGCGAAGTTAATACTATGCTTTTAAGTCACAGATATGATGAGGAATTGAGGATACTAAGGAACTGATCGAATATGAAGCAGATGGCCTATCACAGTCTCGTCATCACCGATCAACTACATACCAACGCCCAGCGAAATTTATTAATTGATCAAAGGGTTACTCTAGGACTATTTTTGGTATGTATATAAATACATATGGCAGTGAAGCATCCATAAGAGATCATTTAAGATCACTATTACAAAAATAGAAATGGTAATAAATTTTTTAAAATCTTATTGTTTTGACGTTTGAAGAGCATTACTACTTTAGTGAGCATTAGAGAGTACTATATTCGTTAATCGGTATAGTGATCAAGTGTAGTATTTAATTTTAAAGATAGATAGTGATCAAGTGTATAGTATTTAATTGTAAAGATGCCCTAATTTGTCTAAAAGCAAAAGTATAGTCTAAAATCTTTATATAAAGTACTTTGTACATGATTACTATAAACCTAGAAATTTATCTAAAGCAAATACAATTGTACAAATATGGTTCTGATAGTTTTACGATTAACTAAGGATGCATTTTTAGAATAGGTGTTAATTACGTAAATCATGATTCAAATAGTTAACTTAAGGCAACGTTTAAGGTGATTGACCAAGGCTCCAAAAAGTTTAAGGTCTCAAAATTTGTCCCGTTAACATTTATATACGCGTGTACATAGTCATATATATATTTTTCTCGAAGAAAAAAGCAATTAGATGAAAAAATATATTAAATGAGTTGCATGTTAAACATTTAAATAACTATTTTGTATTATATCTTATAAAAAAAAAATTATTTTTTCAAGCCTGCATAATAGATTTTCGCCCAGGGTTCCCAAAAACTCAGAGATGACCCTTGTCTAGGCAATTGCCCGGACATGTTTTCATTTTTGCCGTATTTTAGTTTAATCAAAAAAGTTTGTTGGTAATTACCATCTAAAAGTGGTTAATATACAAAACAATAGAGCATAAAAGTTTATGCCTTGTTACAACTCATTATTGTCAGTGTATTTAAATCGTTTTGTGGTCATAAAAGATATAAAGAATTATCCACATGGCAAATACTATAATGTCCATAGTTGGATATAAAAGGCTTATAAAATTTGCACACATACACCCCTGGAAAAGCATGCGGGTTAGCACAAAAGAGCAAAACTAAGTTGGTGCATGGAATGGTGGGGTGCATAATTATATCATGAAGAAGATAACTTTTATTCAAAAGGAATTTAATATCTAGTAAAATAATTTCAAATAAAAAATAGGAAGGGTTCATCAAATATTTACTATATAAACATTTAAGAATTTTATTTTTAGAAGTCTTGAAATCTTTAAGGTTACACATTTAGGGTATGTTTGACGAAAGTAACTGTTGCTGGAACTGGTGCTGGTGCTGGAGATGTGCTGGTGCTGGAGATTATAAAAAGAGATTATTTTTATAAGCTACATGAAGTAACCTTTGGTTTTAAGAGATTATGGAAGATTATTTTTTTTAGAATCTCTTATAAGTTATGTCTGCCAAACAAGGATTATTTTTTAAGTAGCTTATTTTCTGAAAAAATAAGCACAATCTCTCAACAATCTTGTGTACCAANAATCTCCTTTTTATAGATGCAATTAGCTTTGCCAATAATCACTACATACTTTTTCTTCTTTATAATTACTATATATCGGCGTCAAGTATTCTTGCATTTTTTTTGTTGACAACATTGCGCGAGAACCATGCTATTATCCTCTAATGATGCTTGGATTGCAGGTGAGTCGCATTTAATAAGAAAGTTACAAATTTAATCCCCGAGTATTTTTCGTTGTGTAAATTAAGTCGAAAACACACTATTGATTCCATGTTTTATAGTTTTAACGTAAGGGATTAATGATCATTACCTTCCAAAGTATTGGTTTACTTACGTACATCTGGGATTTATGTCATATATTAAACTCACTTTGATTTAGTTTTGCTTGAAATTGTATTTAACAATGCATATCAAACGACGAACAATATAAGATTAATTCTATTTGGATAAAAAAAAAAAAAAAAAAAAAAAAGTATAAGATTAATTCTATTTGGATAAGAAAAGACGAGAGATTGATCAATTGAAAATGATAGAAGCACCAAAAAAAGAAAAGAAAGAATATCTACACAATGCCTTGTCGATCGCAAGTGGAATATGTTAGCAATAATTTTTTTATCGTTAAAGAAAACAGATTGTTATAAGTCAATTACACAAGTATCAAGATTCTTTCAAGTTTAAACATGGTCGTTTCTTGATTTTCAGTGGTCTTAAGAAAAACAATAAATATGTCCTATTATACTTGTAAACTAAAAAGAATTTTCATATAAACTTGAATTATATAACTCATATACGTTTAATATTATATGTATTTATATGCAAAACTAATAAAAATGTGGCCCTTTTAAGTCAAGGCTCTATGCGATGGCACATATTGTACATTCCTCCGAGACCCCTATAAGTTTAAGTCAAACATTATTGATAATTTTGGTTTATTGGGTCGACTAGAGACCGTTGCAGACACATGGTCAAGATATATAAAGAAGGCTTGTTGTGCGAAACTTACTACTACGTATATTTTTTCTCGTTGAAGACTACTTAATTACTTGATTATAAGCTACACAAACCACAGACAGTTTACTTCCAATTTTAACAATTCACCTTGTTTTAGTTTTTGACCATTTGAGAATTTATTCTACCAAAAGATTCACTATATACTATTGCATGGACTGTGCTCAACACGAACTTCAAAAATGACCAAGGCCCTAAATGCATTTCACATGGACCACATCACCTTCCTGACCTCTTGTCTCTATCTTTTGCCTTATCCGATACACCTTTTTTTTATTTGAAGGACCAAAAACCCAATACTTCGATCTTTAGGGGCTCTAACGAAACTTTCTCATCTATAAGTACAACATCTATTTTCCTAGTATCCAACAACAAAACAATGGCTTCTAAAATGACATTGCTTGCAAGTGTTTTAGTAGTGATGCTAATGCATTTGCAAAGTTTAGAAGCACAACAACCAAATTTGGTAAAGGGACTATCATGGAAATACTATGAAAGTAGTTGTCCAAAGTTGGAATCCATAATTAGAAAGCAATTAGAAAAGGTGATTAAGAAAGATGTTGGTCTTGCTGCTGCTCTATTGAGAATGCATTTTCATGATTGCTTTGTTCAGGTATAAGTTGATCTATATATATAAACCTTCACTTTGCATGTTTAAATGATATGGTTTTGTTTGTTGTATTTTGTCATACATATTTAGCTTAGTTAGCCATGATCAATGTTTATCCATCAACTTTTGCACTACTTTAACAAGTTCAAGAATCAAGATGCTATAAATATACTTTTTCCACACCAAAATGATACAAAAGTATTTGGCAGGGTGCGCACAATGTATGCACGTGCGCGCACCCTGTTGTTACCTATGAATAGGTTGCAAACATTTATTTTTCGTAAATGTCGCAACCGAGCTATAACTACGGAGTATCAAACTTATAAAAGAGTAAAATGTTTTTTTTTAAGGTGATCATAATTTTTCGATCTTTTGACTTGGTTTGAGTCACCGTCAAGAATTCAAACCGGGTAAAAAAAACAAATTCAAACTAGTAGCTAGTGTAATTCTAGGTGACAAACTCAAGCTTTTATAAATGAGCTGTTGACTTTTCTAAACTACTAGAGCCTAGAGGTGACATACTCAAGCTTCTGTAAGTAAACACTTTATTTACCACATGTCCACATGTTGATTTTGGTAAATACAAAAAACACTTTTTTTTTTTTTTTTTTTTTNTTTTTTATAAAGTAAAAATATCGATCTGCTTCAACTTTCAAAATAAAAGTTAAGATAATAGATTAAGAGGAATATAATGATTAGTCATGTAAGCTTTAATCCATAGGAAACAACTTTTTTACCTTTACCTTTTCCTATGTTTTTTTTACTTATTAAAGCCAACTGACACATGGTACATAAAATAAAGAAAGAATATTCGTCAAATATTGTCATAGTGCTCCTATTCTGAAATATTTTTACTTAAAAAAAAAAAGTCACATTACACGTTTTATGTTACATGACTTAACTAGAACTGATATTAGTGATCATCATAATTATGTTTAATGATATGATGTTGTAATTAACAGGGTTGTGATGGTTCGGTGTTATTGGATGGATCTGCAAGTGGTCCAGTTGATAGTGAGAAAACCGCACCACCAAACCTAAGTTTGAGGGGTTTTGATGTTATTGAGGATCTTCGTCGTAGGGTTCACAAGGAATGTGGTGCGGGTAGTGTTTCTTGTGCTGATATCACTGCCATAGTTGCCCGGGATTCTATTGTCTTGGTAAAGAAACTGTCATTACAGTTTTTACTTATTTGGGTTCAGTTGCTTAGTCTTGACATGCACGTGCATAACCTTTGCCTCAAATATGTCCGTCCATGTGTCATTTAGTAATAAATAACATTGTAACTCAGCATGTTAACATATTTTATGTATCTTGTGGTTTATATCAGACTGGTGGTCCAACTTATAGCGTTCCACTAGGCCGAAGAGATGGACTCTCATTTGCCACAAGAGATGCAACACTTGCCAATCTTCCATCACCATTTGTCCCAACCGATAACCTACTAAGAACTCTTGCTGCTAAGAACTTTGATGCCACCGATGCTGTGGCCCTATCAGGTGCTCACACCATCGGAATCGCTCATTGCTCATCATTCACTAGACGTCTTTACCCTACACAAGACACAACCTTAGACAAAACCTTTGCCACCACCCTAAAAGGTGTGTGCCCAGCTCCCAATACTAATGCAAGTACCTTCATGGATCTTCGGTCTCCAAACGTGTTTGATAATAAGTACTTTGTCGATCTCATGAACAAACAAGGACTTTTGACATCCGATCAAGATTTGTACACTGATAAAAGAACCCGTAACATTGTTACCAGCTTTGCGGTTAATCAAACATTGTTTTTTGAGAAATTTGTAAACGTGATGATAAAGATGGGGCAAATGGAAGTGTTGACAGGCACACAAGGTGAAGTTCGCAACAAGTGCTCAGTGCAAAACTCAAACGACTTGCTTATATCAAGTGTTGTCGAAGGCGACAACATGGACAGTGTCGAGAGCTTCTAAGGTTCTTCAAAATGCGGATTTTCGTGTAGTTAGGATGTTGTGGTTTTTAAGGTTTTTGTTGCGTGCTTGTTTTACTTTGTGCACTTGTTATGCACTCATAAGTGTTACACCTTATGTGCTATGCTGTAAAAAAGCAATTTACTTACTCCAGATCTCAACCAAAATAAATTTGCTAAATTCTATGATACACCGTATAAATTAATAAATATACAGAAAATATATGTTCTGTAAATTACTTTGGATCAGAAGCTATTTTCAAGCTTCGGCTGTTCAAACTTTTCTTAGGCCAAGCCCAAAGCCATTTTGGACTCAAGCTTCTTTGCAACTCTGGACCCTAAAAAAAACATTTGAAAGTTGAAACTGTAAATTACATTCGTGCATGTTATAAGACAACTATTCGAGTACCTGAGCATAGCAACGAGATTTATAGCGACATATAGTTATAGTGATATTCAGGTAAGTGTTTTGTGTAACGTTTTGTGTAACTATAGCTGTTTACTGCTAGAAAATCTCGTTGCTAACGGGTAGCCGTATAGTATATATAATTGACAAACCAAAGTATCAAATATGATTTTATATAGTTGACAGATCAAAGTATCAAATATGTATTTAAGTAAACAAATCAACGTATCAAATATGTTTTTATATAGTTGACAAACCAAAAATTCAATGTGTTAAATTTACATTTAAATTTCCATTTTATGCTTTCTAGTTTTTAAATGAATAGAGTTGACAAGCTTGTGTGTGTTAAGCTCAATTGAAGCTCCATTTAAGTTTCCATCTTAAAATATGCTATGCATGTAAACAATGAGGGAAAATATTAATTCAGTTGTAACTAACGTGTATGTGCAAAGCATTTTTTTTTTTGTTTTTAATTTATTTATTTTTTAAATTTTTTAGTTGAAAGTTTTTAAGTTTTCAAGGGCAGAATATTTATACAACAAAATTAAAAAATTAAGAGTTTTTTTAACCATGCTTTATAAGTAGTTAAGATAACCTCAAGATATTTGTATTTGAGTTGAGATACGTTTAGTGAAGCTGACTATAGCTTAAAAAACAAGAATTGATTTGCACTTTTTTCTTTAAATTAAGACGTACACTACATTTTATGCTTTACATATTTATGCTATATTTACATTATGCTTTCTCTACTCTTACAGTAATGTATGTCGATCAAAAAACAAATTGTGCAAACTACCTCATTAAAAGAGTTAAACCTTTAATGAGACGGAGCTTATAAAAGTTGAACTTTCAAAAAGCTTGTACTTTAATCATTTAATGAGCTTTCATAAACTAGTAAGTTTATACTTTCAACGAGGTAGTGAAAGGGTGAACTTTGTAATCTAGATTTTTATATAAGCTTAAAATCTCATAACTTTATGTAAACTCGTATAAGCTTTCAGAACATCTTCAACGTAAGTTTATAGAAATTTCACGGATCATGCCAACTCAATTTTTTTATGAACCATTGATTCTTAAAAACTTAGCAATTTTATACAAACGTATACTCCATAAATAAACCTCACTATCACTATACCATGAAAATATCACATATACCACTTGAAATGAGATGATTGTCAATTGTATGTTTGGAACTCACACACCTTTTCTCCAATGTCTATGCACATAACCATTATTTATATCTTCTTACAAACTTTGGTCTTCAATGTTTGGTACATAAACAAAGGCCGTCAAGATTGAGATTTTACCTAAAATAGATTTTACTTTTGAAAAAAATAATAATAAATAATAATAATAAATAAATAAATAATAAAAAAAATAATTGTTAAATTCAACGAAAATCGTTAATTTCACATTGGTTGGGAAAAAAGTAAATACATCAGTTTGGCCCAACAGTTACATCGATTGAGAAAAGGTGGCAAAAATGGATAACTAATTTGGAGCACCAAATATGTTGTTTTGGTCGGAGCGCTACCTCAAGACCACAGTAAGCTCGCTCGCTATGTTGGGAGCCGGACCACAACAAGAGGCATCACCTACTAACCCCATGCCTTTATTGTGGTAAAAAAATATATTACTTCAAACGAATGTGCACTCCACACTTTACTAACTCGTATCAAAGTATAATTTAATATTACATTAGATTCTAAAAAGACACATGTGTGAATTTGTGACCTTTAGAGGTCACAATGTTATTCACCCATGGCGTTGCTATACTTGTTATAGCTGTACCTGCGGTCACGTGTTATACGACCATAATCATCCAAATGGCATTCGTTTTTGGGTATTTATTTTATTTTATTTTATTTTATTTTATTTTATTTTATTTTTTTGTGAGTGATCGAGTATTTTTTGGTGGTATGTTATAAGATTGTTATAGGGATGGTGTTTTTTGGTTTTATGGTATAAAAATGTTATAAGGTAAAAAGTGAGTGACCACGCCTATAACAGTTATACGCGCCAAATTGCACCTAGCTCTCTTATATAAAAAATAGAGTTAACTACATTTTTGGTGCTTGTGGTTTGCCGGTATTTCACTTTCAGTCCAATTTTTTAAAAAAGTTTTGTGTTCGGTCCAAATTTACTAACACTGTCAATTTGACTATTTTGACCTTTAGTTAAGAGGGCATTTTCGTCTTTTTATTATATTATATCATAAAACCCAGGTGGGACCCACAAACTCACCACACTTTCTTTTCTTTCTTTCCTTCAATTCTTTTTATTTTTCTTTATTTTTTCACCATAAAAACAAAGACACAAAACACACATACAACCCATTTATCTACCTCTCTCTTCACCACAAAAAACACGCACGTTAACCATCATAACACTAACCAAAAACTTTATTAACACCACCACCTCCGCCGACTACCTTTTGGCCACCATCACATTGCAACAACCACAACAGCCGAGGGTATGGCCGGATCTTGACCAGATCTAGCCGGATCTAGTGACGGTGATGGTTTTGTGGTGGCCGTATGCGATAGTGGTGGTGGTTTTCATGAGGGTGTGTAGAAGTGTTTATGGAAATGGAGATGAGGAGGTGGAAATATTAAGCTTATGTGGTTTTGATTTCTTTGAGTATAGTATTTTGGTTATTGATATGGGTATGAGGATTGGATTATTTGATTGTGTGTGAAGAGATGATGCTTAATGATTTCGTAGTATGAAAATGGGGTTTTGATTTTTATTTTATTTTAAATTCTTTAGTATCATATTTTTTTGGGGCGGGGTTTTTTTGCTAATATTTTGAATGGATACGTGAAATCTGGCATAATGGATGTGGTTTGATCTTCTCCTTTTCAAGGTCTCGTGTACTAGTTGTGACAGTAATGGGTAAAAAGGTGTAACACGTGAAGGAGTATGTTGCCGAAAGAAAAGTATTCAAAAGATATCCTTCTCCAAAAGGCCCTGAAGGCTTGATTATTGTTTCAAACACTTAGATTTTGGGACAGAGATTTGAATTATAAAGTCCAGGAAAAAAATTGCTTATCATTGGAGGTACAGCAACTGATCTTTCTAAGAGGAGTATAAGTGTTGGGAACATCCGCCTTGATAAAGGGGACGAGTATGATGACACTAGACTAGTTGCTGAGACAAAACATGACCAATTGAAAGTGTTATGCTTTTAAAGGACAAAACAGAAGACATATAATGGATGTGGACTAAAATGTTTATTTTCGCGACAATGAGATCTTGACGATTCTTGAACTTTGGTTCGCATGCGTTAAAACAAATTCTTGAACCATACTTCTGGCATCCTGTATCGTCCGATATGTTGGGCCGTCCATTATGATCGATAAGTGAGGATGATTATTAAGTGGGATTAACGTACAAAATATTGAAACTGACTGCAATTGATTAACGGGTTATTGATTATGCATGTGCAAGAGGCGAAACTACAGCTACTGATCGAGCGAAAACAAAGTTAAAAGTGATAATACCCAACACTTAGTCCCCTGTTTTTAAACAGATGGCTAATAAAACAAAATAACAACTTTTCCCCTTTAACTATGACGTAGGTACATCTTATACCGTAAACTATTCACTATTGATATAATAGCCCCTATAATTCTAATGGTAAACGCACAATCTATTTTTAGTAACTATTTGTAATATGTATTATATTTGCGGAAGTATTTTGTATAAAAATTTTGAAAACAGTAAAGAAAGAAATTGGCTTACATCCTACTAGTAAAGAAAGAAATTGGCTTAAAATTTGAAAATCACATTTAATTATAGTAAATTTTACACTTATTGAACGTTCATTAAATATATTTTTGATTGAAAATAGAAGTTTGAGTGTATTAATTACAAGTTAAAAGCATGTACTTATAATAAATGCATGTGAATTTTACCGGGGTGAATAAACCCTTTTACCAAAAAAAAAAAAAAAAAAAAATGCATGTACTTATAGTTTAAAAGATGCCCGGTAAGAACTTAGGGTTTTGCTAAACATTGCCTACTGGGCAATGTTTAAGGAGCATTAAACAATCTGTTCTTTCCATATTTAAAGTAATTATGCATTTAATACACAATAAATGAACATAAAAATTAACTTAAATATATGTTATTTTTTTATTTAACAAGTGCAATTTTTCTTTTATATTTTTATTAAACATTGCCCAATGGACATTGTTTACCAAAACCAAGAAGTTATTAGCAAATTAGTACCTAATAATAATAATGGATTTGCTAGAATGTGCCGAGTGGGCAAAGGATATAAGGCATTAAATACATTAAACATTCCTTAATAGAACTCACTCAATATTAACTAGCCTCTAATTGTTTGATTCTTCTCATTTTGACCTTCCCATTAACTAGGTTTTTTTGTTTTTTTTTTTTTTTTTTTTTTTTTTTTTTTTTTTTTTTATTTTAATCCAATCTCTAATTATGAGACCCCGATCCCATCCCAATTGCTCCATTATTTTTCGGTTCTTTATTTAATCAAGAAGATGCATATTTCCTTACAATTTAAATCAAAATCAAAGTTGCTAATCTTTTGCAATTCAGTATGATATTTCTACCACATAATTACAATTCTCTGAAAAAAAAAAATATATTTATTCATATAACAATCAATCTGAAACCACATCTTATTATCATAACAAAATCATCATCACAATAATCATACAGCAAGCGAAATATCCCCAATTTCAAGCTGGGCCGCAATCTCTTCCAATTGTTTCTTAACACTCATATCAATCAATTTGGACTCGGAATTCCCACACCTAATAACCAGCTACCAAGGACTCATCAATCAGAGTCTTAACCCTAAGCTTATATCAGTCGGCTTATGAGCTTATATAAGGAGGTTTTGATAAGCCAAAATTTTATGGCTTGTAGAACAATATTATATAAAAAGACTTTTATAACCTCATTTAATGTTCATGCACTTTTTTGTCATTAAACCTTATTAATTATGATAAGTTAAGCCAAACGCTTAGCAACAACTTATTAGCTCATGATATAAGCCATAAGCCGCTTATATAACATAAGCATAAGCCCAATTCATAAGCTTAGCCAAACAACCCATTGTGCACTGATAAAAGGACCCTTGACATTGTTACCGGCTTTGCCATTAATCAAACATTATTTTTTGAGAAATTTGTAAACGTGATGATAAAGATGAGGCAAATGGAAGTGCTGACAGGCACACAAGGTGAAGTTAGCAGCGAGTGCTCAGTGAGAAACTCAAACGACTTGCTTATATCAAGTGTTGTCGAGGGTGATAACATGGACAACATCGGGAGCATCTAAGGCTTTTTGAAACACACTGCGATATCAGTCTAGTTAGGATGTTATCGTCTGATGTTTTATGATGGATGCTTAAGTTGCTTTGTACTTTCTATGTATTTATTGGTAATGCACCTTATGAGTTATGTCGTACAACACAAATTTTACTTTAGAAAGGTACAACTACATACAAAAACATGGACAATAACATAAGATATCATAAATTCACAATACAAAATCTGTATTCTTACCACCTTATGTGTTATGTAGTTAGCTACCTATCAAACAAAAGATCTATACCTTTCATTGTCACAACAAACTTTACGTTAGATGTTTTGGATTCTTTATGTTTCTTTTTATCTGTTTTTCATCCACAGCCTTCTCGCCGCATTCGTCCACCCAAATTTCCTTATCTCTTACTAGCCAAATTATGTATTTCTGTGGTTGATTCACTAAAATATCATCCACATATGACAAATCCATCAAACATTTCGTCTCCATAACCCCTTCTTGACCCTACTATAACAATGTCCACATGACCAAATATGTAACCAATGTCGATATTATCATTAACTTCATCACAATTCTTTCACATCTACAATACAACGTTCTATTTATAGGTAAACTGTTGACGCAACTTTACATTTGTAATGTCTGAGATTTGATATCTAGTTTACCCATAAACAGTCTGACACATCAATCATTAACATCTTAAATATCATCTATGATAGGTTTCTTTGCATTGGTTATTTCTAGCGTTCAAGATTGAAATCAGGTTGTAAAATAAACAACTTTCAAGTATGATTAGATAGGCCATTTTTCAAGCTAGCTCACATAGGTCGATTACTAATACTAAAAATACCAATAACAATACGGATCTAAGTTTGTACTAATCAACTAAGACATGAACAAACTACGCTTACACATAGTGTAATGTAACAATGAAACAAGCTCAAATGCTAAGGGGGTGTTTGTTTAAGCATATATGTAGCTTGTGAGTTTATTTGTTTTTCGGCTTATTTTTCATAAGCCCTGATTTTCCGGCTGATAAACTTATATAATCCCATAAGTCTCAAAATAAACTACACATACACAAGCTTAAATGCTAAATAAGACTCATGAGTTTCACACCGCCAATACGAACTTACACTAGAATCATAGTAAAACGACACAACCGCAACACTCGAGTAACTCAATTCAAAACCAACTTACCACTAGAATCATTGTAATCGTAATTCAATAGTCTCATGAACAAAACATAATTACAATTCTCCGAAAGAAAAAAAAAAAAAAAACAATATATATTCATTCATATAACAATCAATCCGAAACCACATCTTATTATCATAAACAAAATCATCATAATCATACAGCAAGCGAAATATCCCCAATTTCAAGCTGAGCCGCAATCTCTTCCAATTGTTTCTTAACACTCATATCAATCAATTTGGACCCTGAATTCCCATACCTAATAGTAAAACCAGCTACCAAGGACTCATCAATCACAGTCTTAACCCTAACATTTTTCGCGCCAGTTAGTTTCTGCACTTGTTTCGCAATTTGGGACAAATGTTGCTCTTCTAAAGGCACAACTGAGGCTACGATAGCTAGTTCGGTATTCGTAAGCTTATTGTAAACAAGTTCAAACTCCTTAACTATGTCCTTAATTAAATCGATACGTTTCGACTCAACTAATATGTTTAAAAAGTTGCATACATGAGATTGGAGCTTACCTGAGGCCGTTATTTCGTCTAGAAGCTTCCGCTTATCTTCCAGCGTAATGATAGGGCTTGTAAAGTAGTTGAAATTCGTTTCGTTTGAGAAAAGCTCTTCTAGAAGCTCCACGTCTTTGACTGTGGCTTCTAGTGTGCCGTTTGCTACCGCGACTTCCGCTAGAGCTGCGGCGTAGCTTCCGGCGGCGGAGTCCGCCATGCGTGTGTTGCACGCGCCGTGGTTGTTACCGGCGCGTGAGTTGTTTTTGATGAGTGTGAGTTTGGTTCCGGAGAATGAGGATTTGAGACGGAGGGAAGACGGAGAGCGGTGGTTGGCGGCGCGTGAGTTTCGGATGAGTGGTTGTTGGATGGTGGCGGTGGCGGTGGCGGTGGTTGTTACGGTGGCTGCCATTTTTTATTTATTTATTTTATTTATTTATTTCCGGGAATTTAGGATAGTGGTTATTTTGGTGTAAATGAAAATGTGAGTGTGGGTAGAGTGGTTTTTGATGAAATTGAACGGTTGAGATTAGAGATTGGAAATATGTGAATGAGAAGAGGATGGTGTCTTATCTGTAGGAGATAACTTAATGGACACGTGGCGGTAGGAGGTTAGTTTGGATATCTTGCTTTTTCGACTTAAAAAAATTTATCATTGATTGACCTTTGAAATGTTTGACTTATTTCTTCCTTTTAGAGAGCATGCACATTGCACATGTTATAGGCCGAAACGGCATGTAATTGATATCGTCGGCGAATAATTGTTCTTTTATATTTTTATTTACAGTGACAATATGTTTAAAGTTGGCAAAAATCTTTTTGCAATAATGATAAACTATTAAAATTCTTAGACTGTTGATAATATCTTATCTAAGGCTACTTTCATTTTTTTTCTTTTCTTATTTTGAAAGTTCGGACATAACCCATTATATTGTTAATTTTTTTAAGTGCTTGGGTTTAGATTATATTATGTGGTAAAATGGCCGTATTTTTTATTGATAGAATGATTTAAGAAGAATATTAATTGTATATGTTGCATTAATGTGGTTGTGCTTTAAATAATCATAAATATTGTTTTCTTACTTGTAATACTTAAAAAATATTTATGAAAATCTTAAAATGGATTAGGGGAAAGAGCTAAAATGTATTATAGATTTATAGGTCGTATAGATAATGCGTTATGAAGCCTGGTGTGATGAATTATTGGTTGCAAGTCCTCTAGTCGTGAACACAACTCTTTGTTAAAGTATTTTTTCATCGTTGATCTTGAAAAAATCATAGGTCTTAATACAAAGCTCCAAATCATTGTGTGCATTTTATTGTGGTCTATCCTATCCATGGAAAAAGAACCCAAATATCTTTCTTCTTTTAGCGAAAAATAATATCTCATGTCATGAAAAAGAAAATGACAAAGTTGGAAGGTGACACTAAAGTTTCAAAAAAATGACAAAGGGTTAAAATAAAATCTTAATGGGCCGTTGAATCAAAGAAGGCCCGAACAACATGCTTCCATTTTACTAATTCTAAACCATTTTCCTCTGCTTCTATTCACGCATCACCATCTTGCAACATCTCATTCATTTAACAATCTTTTACTTTCATTAATTTGTTCAAACAATCTTTATTTAAAATTTTTAGATCTACATCTTTGTTTTTATATATATAGTTTTCTCTATGAGGGAAAACATACCTACTGACAAGATTAAATGTTGTTGTTGAAGGTAGCAAACTAAGAAGTTCAGAGCGATTATTTATTTAATTGTTTTATGTTTCTGTTTGTTTTTGTTTTAAAGTATGTTTAAGCGAGGTGACGATAAAATTCAGTGGTCTCTCAATCCATTGATAAATTTTAATTGATGTTAATACTTAATATTGAATCCCGACAGGTTTCAATCGCTTATAACTGTTTTTATTTTCCTTATTAAATTGTTTTTTTTTTAATTCTTATTAAGTGCTTGGGTTATGATTGATTTGTACCATGTGCTAATATAATTGTATTTTTGAGTGAAGGGGTCACTTAGTAGTATATTAATTGTATGTGTTAATAAATTTTTAATTACTTAGCTTAGCTTGATTAGAATGTACATTATGATTAAATGGTTGTATTTTTTGATGAACGGGTGTATTAAATATTGTATTAATTGTATTTTGAATATTGGTCTTTTATTTGTATTTGTGCTTCAAATAGTTGTAAATAATGTTTTTTTAACTTGTATTTACTTAAAAATCTATTTTAAGAAATCTTAAAAAATTAATAAGAGAGAAGTGTCAACATGCATTATAAGTAGTATAGATAGTAAGTAATAACTGCACCCCGCTATTATGTGCTTTTAAGAGAGGGTGTTTATGTTATAAAAGTTTTATAGGGTACAAATTAACGTGATGACGTCTTTAATGGTTATAAGTTTTGACTCCTCCCAAACTAACCAGTTAACCAGGTGTGGTCAACAAGTCAAATCTGAGAGAGGAGAGATCAATTTATGATCCGGTGTAAGCACAGTGTATCCCCGGGTCGTTATGTCCCAGCGAGATTGCAATTGTGTTTTGGGAAAACGTTCTGGAATGAGTGATTTGAGGAAAGTAACCAGATAAAGATTTGGATTGATTTACACTAATGGAAATGAGATAAATAACAGTTATTAACAATTACGGGAAATGTAAATAATCCTAAAAATGTAAATGCGTACTAGAAAAGTGGAAATATGCAAAAGTAAACTACAGGGGGTGAAAATGAAACTTTTACAAACATGAAATTAAAAGAAAAGTTAAATTAAAAAGAAAATTATTTTTTTAATTATTTTATTATTTAAATATTAATTATTTAATAAAACTATTTAAAAAGTTAATAAAAACTAATTAAAGTTAATACTAAAAATGATTAAGATTACAAATTTAAACTAGAAAATTGCAAAATTAATTTCTAAAAATCTAAAATGACTTAAAAGAAATATAAAAATTGAAAATAAATATTTTTTGTCTTTTTCTGAATTTATTATTAATTAATTACTAATTATATTAATTAAACTAATTAAACTAATTTAAATTACTAATAATATTAAAAATGCCTTAGAAAATTATAAAATATTTTATAAAACTTATTAACTAATACAGGAACCTTAAAAAATTATAAAAAGTTAATAAAAACTATTATTACACTATTCTATTAATTATTTACTTAATTACTAATTAAAAACTATTTAAACTAATTTAAATAAGATAAATAGAAAATGAACAGTAAAATTATGAAAATATTTTATAAAAATACTAAATGAATTATAAAGCCTAGTAAAAATATAAAAAAGTACTAGTGATTAAAATTAAACAGTAGGGGATCTAATTTAACTAATATTAATTATTATAAATACTAAACGAAAGGATAAAAATCTAAGAAAATTACTGGAAATATTAAAAGATGTAAGGAAATTAATAAAAATATAAAAAAGCAAATTACTTAATAAAAAGCTAAAAAGGAAAATTAAAAAGATAATTAATATTAAATAGAAACTATCACTTAATTTTAAATTGGATTTTTCTGGTTTTTCTTTTGGAAATCTATTAGACTACTAAAAATAAGAAACTTTTGTGAAGACAACTTTTATGGAACTTAAAAATAAGCAGTGTATGGTCAAATAAGCTCAACAGTGAGCTTATTTGCTTGAAAATGAGGTTATAAGCTCAAATAAGCTATCCAATGACCCACACAATGAAAATAAGCTATAAACAACTTTAATGGACTCAAATGAATTCAAAACAACAAGAAATTCCAACTGAATAAGCCAATATAAGCAGTTAAGCAAATCCAATTCCACCTCAGAACCAACAGGTCCTAAGGCAACTAGCAGGCTACTTTGAGCTGAGGGCAAAGGCTTAGAAACTCAAAACAAGCTTGGATATGAAAAGCTAGCTGTATTAGCTTCTCAACAACCCAAATATCTCAGAAAAAGCCCCACAATTGAGCTCTACAAGAGCTTGTGAAATTGACCTTCTACACTGATGAGTCAGTGTAGAGGTTTCACTGGTGGGAACTTATGGCCATCAAATAAGCTGACAAATAAGCTTGAAAGGGGACAATAAGCACAAACATGGCAAGCTAGCAGGAGGGCTTCCAAAATCAACAAGAATTACACACTAAGGCTAACTAATGAACAAGCTAAGATCACTAGAAAATGAGCTTATGGGTCAAAATGCCCTGGTGCAGGGCATGTAACATGCAAACAGGTGAATTAGGACAAGCTTTTTAATAAGCAAATAAGCTTCAAAACCCAAATTTTCTTTTAAATCAAATCATCAAGCCACCTAATACCACAAAACAACAAGTCTTATTGATTTCCAATCAATATTAAATCCTACAGAAGATCTTGAGTTTTGCTCCATTTCAAAAGGCATGAACTTTTGACTTTTATGAAAAACATGCAATGTTGACTTTTATGAGGTTTAATCTAACCTAATTAACTGAGAATGATTTAATAAGGTGCAATGAGACTATATTAAGCTACTTTTACCACTGATGAACTGGAATGGGTGATTTTAGGACCTAACTATCTAACAGTAACTAAAAACAAGGAATTTAAAATGATTTTTGACTTTTTACCAAACAAGACCTAAGTTTTGTGGTTCATATGGTCTAAGTGAGACTAGAGAAGCATGTTTGAACTAGAGACAACAATATAAACTTCCCTGAGCACAAGGAAACAGATTCATCCAAACACCCCTCTAACTGACTGTTTACACTACAACTATGGAATTATCACTACAAGTACAGGGTTATAAGCTGAAAACAGATTCAATACATCAAATAGGGATTAACTGACCATTAAATTACCACAAACTACAACAATAACAAGACTATGAAAAAAAATCAAATTGTTGGCTTACAAATGGGAATAGACTGAGAACCAAGAACCAGGAACCAAGAACAACCTATAGCTCTCCACAGAGCTCTAATACCCAAATCCAATCAACATTCAGGTCTGCTTCATCATCTTCTTCATTTCTTCTGCTTTTTGATTTTTCTTTGATTTTTTTTTAATATTTTTTTTGTATTTTTGAGATTTTAAGCTAACACTGATTTTAATGCTTGGTAACCTTTTAAAAACTTATATTAGGACTAAATTGAGCTTAAAGAAACAATAAACAACAACATTTAACAATTTCAAGTGAATTTGTCAATTTCACATAAAAATGCTAAACATGTTTTTGATGAACAAAGCTATAATTAAAGGCTTAAAATAGTTTGCATTACATTAAATAAACTGAGTACAATTAATTTTAACTAAGGATTACAACTAAAAGGGAAATTAAACTAATTACGACTAAACTACACTAAAGCTACACTAATTAACTACTGCCCTTGTCTCTGCTCCTTCTTCTTCTTTATATAGATGCCCAATGTGTTCCACTTGACTTTCTGACCAAATCCCACCATCAATCAGGGCCGTTGGATAAGTAAAACTTGATCTTGGCCTTTGAATGGTTTTGGCGCCAAATATGTAATCTGCAAATTGGACCTGTAGGGGGGTGGCATTAAATGCATGTTGTCTTGTTAGGTGAGAGTGGTGGTGAGTGGAATGGGCGGTGGGATGTGATGGTAGCAAGTGGTGGTGAAACCAGGGTGGTATTGGAGAGGGAGAGTGGTTTTGGGGGGAAGGGGGAAGTGGATTTGACCGGGTTTGACTTGGGGTTTTATTAAAACGGGGAGTTGGGCCAGTGGGGGTTTGGGCTTTTGGTTTTGGGCCAGGGATAAAACATGGGGTATGGGCTAGTTGTGTTTTTGGTTTGGATTTGGTTTATATAAAATTGGGTCCGGATTTAGTTTAGGGTAAAAGCCCAAGGACCATTTGTGTAAAATCTGATTTTTCAAGGGCTGGAATTGTAACTTTTCCAAAGTTAATCCAAGGGTAAGACTTGTTAAGTTTGAATAATACAAGGACCCTTATTGATTATTTTCCAAAATTAAATTTGCAGGGACTTGTTTTGCCAATTTTCAAACTTGAGGGACTAAAATTGCCAAATCTTCAAAATTAATATCCAAGGACCACAAATGTCATTTTCTTGATTCCTGGGGGACTGTTGTTGATTTTTCTTCAAAATGTTTCTTCCAGGGACGATTTTTGACAATTTTGCAAAATGCAGGGACTAAACTTGTAATTTTATGAAATTTCACACCAAAGGACTAAATATGTTTATTTGTGATTTAAAAGGACCTTTGGTGAATTATCTTCCAAAATTAATGCTCAGGGACTAATTTTGACAAGTTTTGAAAGTTAGGGGACTGAAACTGCCAATTATGCAAACTTTGTTCGTTTTTTTATCTGTTTTTAAACATTTTGCATCTAAAACATATAAAACACAATTCTGGGATATTTTCAGTATTTTGATGCATATTTGAGTGTTTTTAGATGTTTTGGCAGTTCAAATGAGACAAAAATGATGAGTATTTACACACTCATCAAGTTTTCATTGCACTTTGCCCGCCAAGAGTGTTTAGTGTAGAGTTTTTAAAGCAAAGTGTTATGATCATCAAGCTCGTTATTTTCACGTTATCGTCACATCATCATTCAGCACACAAGCAAACTCATCATCAAAATAGATATAATGGTCACCACTATACCAAACATATAAGGGGGCGTTTGGTTCGCCGTTTTTGGTGGTTTTCGTTGATTTGTATTTCGTTGGTTTTTAAAGACGGTGTTTGGTTGGTTGGTCAACCGGGTTTTAAATGCGTTGACAAAAAAAAAATGAGTTATAAGATATCACTCATGGAGGGGTGGTTTTCGGTGGTTTTCATGGTTTGGATTTTTTTTTTTTTTTTTTTTTTTTTTTTTTTTTTTTTTTTTTTTTTTTTTTTTTTTTTTTTTTTTTTTTTTTTTT
>LBNU01015899.1:35387-76690 GCA_014162995.1 Artemisia annua
TTTTTTTTTTAATTTTTTTTTGAAAACTTTTTTTATAAACTTTTTTACAACCTTTTTTATAAACTTTTTTTATAAATTTTTTTATAAACTTTTTTTATAAACTTTTTGTATAAATTTTTTTTATAAATTTTTTTTATAAACTTTTTTTATAAACTTTTTTTATAAAACTTTTTTTAAAAAATTTTTATAAATTTTTTTATAAACTTTTTTTATAAATTTTTTATAAACCTTTTTTTTATAGATTTTGTGATTCTTTTTTTTTTTCTTTTTTCAAATCTGATTTTGTGTCAACCAAACATGATTTCGAATTTTTAACCCCACCATTTGAAACAACTCCATGTTAAAAATACTTCAGATTTTTAAATCCACGTTTTTTAAAAAAGTGAACCAAACACAGTATCAACAATGCAACAAGTCTTAAATACTTGATGCATTTAAGACAGTTAATTTATTAATAAATGTGATCTCGTAACAAGTCGTCTTCACAAATCTTCTCCCATGCATAAAAGGCTTTACAAATCTTCTCAACAAGTTCTTCATTTAATTAGAATGACTTGTGTCATTTGTTATCAAACACTTTGTCGTTACCATGCTATTCTCCTAAAAGTCATTTGTAAAGCTTTTGCCACAATGAGTCAAGTCATTCAAATGACTTATTTTAACAGTGAAAAGTCTTTTACAACTGCATTATAGTTGTTCTACAAATACTTTAATTTATAAAAACATACCTTCCATACACCTCACAACACAAAATAAATAAATAAATAAATAAATAAAATAAAAAATAAAAAATAAAAAAATGGTGCATTTGTTAGGTGGTCTGCACCACAAAACTAATGCAAAAGTCATGAAACCACACATGATTCTTGGTGGTGATAATGGGAACCTCGCGTGAAAGGTGAAGGTGCTGGTGATCCTTCACCCACAATAACACGTGGTCTTAAAAGAAAGTCTATATGCATGTTGACATGTAATAACATTCTTGACGACTAATACTAGTATACTTGACTTAACTAAAATAAAAAACATATATAAAAGTTTGATTGAATGAAGTAAATAACACCATTTTTACCTATCAATGTATTGTTAAAAAAAAATAAAAAAATGCATTATTCTAAAGAGGATTGAATCAAATAATTACAATTAGGAGTAATTCCATATTTCACCAACTTAAACATTATAAAAAACTTGTGTTTTGAGGAAATATGATATTTCGATTTTCAAGTTGGGTAAATATGAAATTATCCATTACAATTACAATGATGGTATGAATAATACCTTTTCAGAGACATCTGATGATAAACTCATCTCATATCAGATATATCAAGAAAAAACTAGCCTATGGAAGGAGAGAATACCTAGACTTATAAGCAGTGTTCTAAAAGGTGCGCCAAGGCGACGCAAAGGCGTCGCCAAGGCGTGAAGCGTGGCCTCGCCGCCACGAAATGTGTCGGCTTTAGGCGTAGCGTTGTTTAAGGCATAAAAAGGCGCGCAAAGGCACGCCAAATCGTAAGGCGTGACGCCGTTTTTAGAAGAATTTATGGGATTTAGGGATTTGGTCCTGAATTTCTAGTATTTGGACTATTTCCTACTTGGGGTTGAAACATTTAGGGGATTTATGCATATCAACTTTTGTAAACTCACCATTTGTAAACTCGATATGTATATGAAATATGATAGTATTACATAAATGATAAATCTATAAATATTATTTTGATACTTTAGTCACGCCTTAAAAAACGCCATGTCTTCGCCATGGCTCGTAAGGCTTGAGGCGTGGCTATGCCGCCACGCCACGCCACGCCTCACGCAATTTATAACCTTGCTTATAAGCAATGTTTTGAAAACCGGGTTTTTAATCGACCTGATCGATTCACCGGGTCACCGGTTCGACCGCCAAGTCAACCCGTTTTCTTTTAGAAGAAAAATTATTTTTTCTACCGGTTCGACCCGGTTTCTATATAAGTAAAAAAATAATAATAATAAAATGGGAATATTATAAAGGGAAGACAATTAGATATTCAATGAATTGGATATTGGACTTATCCCAAACTAAATGATTTGACTTATCTAAGTAAATCATAATTAGTTATCCTCAGACTTGAGATGCCAGATAAGTGTCATGAATGTAGTGCATTTCAGTGAAGCAATTTACCGCTAACCGTAACTGGTAGTTATAAGGGTTGTTTTCTGAAATGTTGCAAAGTTCATGGGTTAGTCTCGTAGTCAAGAGAATTTGTTCCTTCAAATTTGTTTTGAAGTTTAATACTATGGGCCACTCGTTGGATTGACAAAATGTTTGCGTGGCCACGCCCAAATATGTTTTGGTAATTTTGTTCAATCATTAGAAACGAGAAACTGAATATTAATAAAGATCTATATCTTTGTTAATCAGAGTATTAGAAACAAAAGGATAATAATAACGATGAATCGTTAAGGGTTTTCTAGGAAACTCAGCTCGGTTTGAACTAGGGGCATTGGAGTGTTGCAAGACGCCGACTAATGTCATTTTGCAGTTAATGTTTAACTAAGTGGGAGCTGTTGGAATATAGTTAAGTATTAACGTGTGAATGTCTAGAATCGAACGCGAGACCTCGGGATTGCACACATTACAAACGAGAATTAAAGTATAATAATAATTATATTAATTGTTAGTTTATAATTATTATTTAAACACTAAACGGACTAAACGGTCGTTATGTATTAAGTGTAAGTACTAACTATCGTTAAATAGGAAAAGGAATGGACTAGAGTGAAACTTGGGATGCAAGAAAGTTCTAGAACTCCCTTGGGGAGCCTAGGCCGGTCGACTAAGGAGGTGGGAGACCCAATCCCACTCCAACTTGTTCTCCAAGTTATCTCTAGTATATATAAACAAGGCTTGGGGTCTTCTCATTCTACACCTCTTGTACCCTAAACTCAAGTTTTGGTTTTCCTTCTCTTCCTTTGTCCCTAGAAACGATCGACCAACATCCCTAAGGATCTTGGATCGATTTTTGTTTTACAAAAATATTAGTGTTTGTGTTTCTTGCAAAACCTTTTATTCAATTGAGTTTGTGTGTACAAGAACGAGGTAACAACACACTATTGTTGTTATCAAGAGATCGTTAAACAAAAAGGTAAGGGGTTTAACAAAGATCTACATAAACCCTAATTAGGGTTCATCACTTGTTCAATCCCAATCAAGAATTGCGATTGAGGTATGTTTTCTATTTACGTTTTAGTTAACAATTTATATGTTATACTTAATCCTTTGCTTCCGCTATTATGTGCTACTTTGTATACTTAATTATATGAATGTCATGATACTTAAATTCTAACATAAAGAAGCCATCGACATTTAGGTTGAGAAAAATCACATAAAACTAAACAAAACATCACTGACCAAACGAATTGCAGGAGCAATTAGCACCCAGTACGTACAAAATTTATGAATCTGAACCAACTTATAAGAAGTATCAAAAGAAAAAGCGAATCCACATGAATCGTTGGGTATGACTATTTACCAACACACACAGAAAGGAAATTTTTTTTGAAGTGGAGAAAAAGTCGTAAACAGCCCGCAAGTGGTCTGTCTCTTGATCCCATCTCCACAAAGACGCACTGTTGAAAAAAACCTAACCCTCCTGCAACTTCATAATCCCGGTGACCAAAAAGAAAGGACAGCCTAAAAAATCATTCACAAATAGTTTAAGATCAAATTACAAAATTAGATCACACAAGCATATGTCTTTAATTTTAGTGTGCCCACAACCGCAATCTTCACTTAAGTAGTCATGTTAAGGACAGTAATACACGTACACTTGATCTGCATCACAAATAATAACCAGGCACATAAGTTTTGGAAATATTATCTATTAAAATAACGGGTAAACGTAAGAATTTCCCTGATTATGTTACCTGGAGTGGGCAAGTACTTGACTTGGATACACACAAACTAACCGGGATATTACCGTGATCGTTTATGACCCTTCCCATGGCCACCACAAAGATGTGTACCTATTTAGGTTTGAATATGAGACCCCCTTGTGAGGTATTGTCACAAGCTTTGCTAATAACCAAACATTGTTTTTTGAAAACTTTGTGATTGCCATGATAAAGATGGGACAATTGAACGTTACGACCGGCACACAAGGGGAAATTCGTGCAAATTGCTCCTTTGTAAACTCAAACAATGTGTTATCATTACCGGCAATGGAAAACGCCATCAACAGCCAAAAGATTACATCGTATTAAGTCATTTTCTATCTAGCAACGAATCTCTTTTCAAAATTAATAAGTGCATGCCCCAAAAGCATGTTGTTGTATCAGAATGATGGTTTTAATGGATGATTTCAAAATCTTAATGGATGATTTCATGTATATTCAAAATCTTGAAAGGCGAAAATATAAATGTAAAGCAAATTTTTGTTCCTTGTTGTAGTTAACGTAGCTGCTGTTTGCAGCAAAGATGTTATTCCCTAAAGATAAATGTAAAATGCATAAAAAATCCCATGCATGCAATTATATATACTAAATAGAAAAGTCACATCTAGAAGACATAGCATATATATAAAGGAAAAATGGTCGCTTGTCATAGAGATAACACTGTGTGAGTCCGTATAAAGGTGTGAGTTAGCAAGAACACTCTAATCTCGGGTGTTTTTTGGCACCAGCCATTTTCCATCTCATAAGTAATAGGTACGACACCTTTTTTGGCCTAGTGGAGCACCAACTAGCATTACAAGAAAAAGAGGCTTTAGTGACCAAACTTCAGTGACGACATTTTATTTTGGTCACTATTTTGATGAAAATAGTGACGATATAATTTTTCGTCATTATTTTTAGTCATCGGTAGAAATTCAGTGACGAACTTATAAGTGGTCACTATTAGTCACTAAATTACATGAATGGTGACGAGAAATTTCGTCATTAAGCATTAGTGACGAAATTTTGGTCACCATTTCACATATTGCTAATTCTATAAAATGATTAAGAATAAGGGCATTTAGATATGTACTTTATTAAAACTTGCGTATTTGTATATTAATCTAAAAATCGTAAACACTATCAAACGTAACAATAAAAAACTTGTAATTTAGAGAAATATGCAAAATTGCAAATATTTAACTTTCTTTGATGTATTCTCTCCTAAACAAGTGCAATACCCGTGCGTTGCTCGGGTATTTGTTTTGAAGGGAAGAAAAAGTATACTTACCTACTCCTTTTGTTTCTAAATAATTATTACTCAACTTAGAGAAAATTACAATATAAATTATTTGAAATTGACAAAATACATTTGTATACTTTAACAAAAAAAATTAATTATCTCTAAAAAAAATAAATTACTATACATCTCTTGACCCGACTCGATCTCATTTGGAATATATTAGATGTCACTCTTTCATTATCAAAAAAGATATAAACACTCTTCATCATATAACTAGTTATAACGCCCGCGCACGCGCGGGTTTTTTAAAATAATTTTTGAATGATATATTTTTATTTATTAAAAAAAATAATTTAATCTTTGTTTTGTTTGATTTATGATTTTTAATTATAGCTTTTTATTATTAAAGATAAGTTTAATCATATTGTTAGTTAGATCTTATTTATATTTTTTGTATTTATCTTCTACCTGTAGTATATCATCAAAACGAATTTATAAATTTATAAATTAAAAAATAATAATTAAAATATTACCTAAGGAAATATTCTTTTTCGAAAGTACCCGCTACTGGTTTTGTTTTATTATATAAATATAAAAAAGATTCACTATAATCCATCGCTCTGGTTATTATACATAATACACTCTTCGTTATCCAAACACTCTTCGTTCTCATTTGTGGTATTACGGATCAAGCTCATCATCTTCATCAAGCTCCAAGCTCTCATCAGTCGGTTTTATTACGGATCGAAATTATTCATCTCATTTGTGGTACGGTTCGTATTTCATCTAACTTCACTGCTTGTTATGCTAATAAATTTGATTGTTAGGTTTAAATTAGGGCTTGTAATGTGTTTGAGTGATTTAACTGAATTAGGTGAATGTGAATTAACTGAATTAGGTGAAATTATGTTAAAAAAAATTAGGTGAAATTAGTTGTGGCACATGTGTTTGATGAAATGCCTCAATGAAAAATTTAGGGCTAAAATTGTGCTAGTTTGGTAAAATTGTGATAGGAGACGCGGATTGATATACTCCGAAAACATTGGATATGATGCTTGCAAGCTTTTGGACTTTTGGTGGTCGGCTGCAAATGGCACTTAAGAGCTTATGTTCTATACTGAAATGTGTTACTGTTTGTGTCGAGGTCGGAACTGTTAGAATGTGAATTTATTTATTGTTTTGCTCAATGGTGAAAGGAGGAGTTTGTTTAAGCTTATTTGTTGACTTTAGAGCTTATTTGATTTTGGCTTAAGCTTATAAGACTCAAAATTGGCCGGAAAATTTAAGCTTACGAAGTATAAGCCAAAGTCAAATAAACTTTTAAACCCACGAATAAGCTTAAACAAACACTCCTTAACTAATGTGATATGTTTAGGTAGCGGTAGATGGTCTATAGCCGAAGTTGTGTTTTGGTTAACGGTATTTGGACTTTTTAAAATGTGTGTTGAGTGATATTCTGTTGAGCTATTGGTTGTTGTTTTAGAGTGAAATGTGTATTTTCATTATTAAAGTCGAGTTCAAAACTTTTAAAATGAAAAATTGAATAACTTATTTGATGTTGTTTGTAAGATTGTTAGTTTTTTTTTTGTTAAATTTATGATTGTAGGTGATGATCTGTAACTGATCTTATTGACAGTACAGTTTATTTCAGTGAGTGCGTTGTGTTTTTTTGTCTGATTAGGTTGTAATGTTTGGGTTGAAATGTGTATTGTTTTGCAAGTTTTGTTGATCAGTGTATGCTTAATATGTGAAAATATGTATCTGACATTATCGACATTTTTTCAATGAGGAGGTCTTGTATTTATTGTTTTTATATTTGTATGATTTTTTTGGTTGGAGTGGAATACAAAACCGGTAATTGTTTGTTTTGGTGTATTACTGGAGTGGAATACTACAGCTAACCTAAATTTTAACATAAATACCTCTATTGGTGATTTTACTGGCTTCCAATATTGCCAAGCAGTACTGCAGTAGCTGCATTGAAATTTAAAATTACTCTATCATTTTGCTGGTTTTATCTAAGGTTTGCATCATTAACAATCATGTTTGAGTAAATAATAATTTCTCTGTTGTGCAGTTTACATTTATTGCATAAGTTACTGATTAGTACTTTACTGATATATAGAAATTTATATGATGTTCAGATTCTGTGATCGTTTGTGATAAGCGTAGTTTTAGCTGTTGTGACTATTGATTGATTGTCAGCATGGAGCTAGTGAAATAATTAAATAGTACTAGTAGTATGATTGCTAGTTTTTTTTATCAAGAAATAATTAGGTTCCAGGAGTTTAGTTTGTTTGATCACAGAATTAATTAGGTTAGACGATCCTTATTCAGTATATTTTTGGGGTTATTTATTTTTATCTACTGAAACTGAAATGGTTATGGTCAAGTGTTCCTAATCTTTCGACACTTATTTTCATCTCTCATTTTCGACACTCTATTTATACGTAACTGGTCCTGTTGGAATGTGTTGAAAAGGGTCGGGACGACCTGAAACACTTTTTGTCTAAAATTTGAATGTCATATGAACATCAAGTTTGTAGAAACTTTGAATAAGGTCAAGTTTGTCCTGTCATGTGATAGTCAAAATGCATTAGTTTTCAAAACTCAAAACAAGTTAGGTTAACCTGCAAACACATTTGTGTACCTTTTCAAGTACATGATATACTAAAAGTAAATGTAATATAGGTCTTTTTGTATTTGAATAAACATCGGATGCCTTATAACCTTTTCAAGTACATACTATGCTGATGTTCCTGTACAGGTAATAGAGACATAGGTGGGCAGGACAGGTTGGGTAGTGGGTAGAAATGATAATTTTGTGTATTGTACAGGTAAAGTTTCGTCTCTAATTGACTTAGTGACGGAGCTTTAGTGACGACTGGTGACGACTCGATTTTGGTCACTAAACAGCTTGGTGACGACTTTTTGCACTGTGAGTGACCAAACTCTTTTCGTCACAAAAGGCCGATTTTCTTGTAGTGATATAGAGTGAACACAAGTCGAGACTCGAACCATGACCTTCTATCCACAACATCTCTCCAGTGGGCACATGGGTATACCAACTGAGCTAAAGCCCTTTGGTGATAACAGTATGCGAGTAAATGTGTCGTTGGTAAAAACCTGGACTATAATAACATGATAAAGAGTGTGACAATACTTGCATAATAAATTCATATAATGAGTTGGCAACCTTACTTGTACATTCAATTAAAGGGGCTTAATGTTGGGTCTTTACAGGCGAAAAATTTGGCATTATTAGGTAAATGGTGGCGGAGTTTTAGAAAGGAAGGCGAGAGTATGTGGATTAGGGTAATCAAAAGTACTCATGGGGCGAGTGGGGGTTTGGGGGATGTTAAGGAAATGGATGGGGGTGAAGTGGGGGTGGGGTTTATGGCGATATTGTGAAGATTGGAGAGGAGATTGATGGGTTAAGGGTAGAGTTCACGTCTTCTTGTGTTGGGGTGGTGGGGGATGGGAGGGATATTAGGTTTTGGTTAGATCATTGGGTGGACAATCAGAGACTGTGTGATAGATTTCGTAAATTATACCATTTGGAGAGAAGGAAGGAGGGTAGTGTGATGGAGAGAAGGGCGTGGGTAGATAATAGGTGGGTTTGAGTGTGGGATTGGGCTAGAATCAAGATTGGTATCTAACTACATGAAAAGTTCAGTTAAGTTATATATGTATGATAGAATCAAGATTTCTCAGTAAGTCACAATAACTTATTTTAAATGATAGAGAACTTGAGAGAAGATACGACATAGAAAATGGACTCATTATGGTTGCTTGGATTGGTAAGTTGTGTATCTTCAAGACTTTGGCTATGAATCATATGTTGCCTCTTAACTTAGTACATGTTAATTATTAAAAAAAAGGCATTGGATATGTATGTTCTACACAAGCAGATAGCAGACAAGAATTTTGACTAAAATCAAGCAATGATAATCTCTACAAACTTCTATATGCGTACAGTCTTTGAGATTTTGAGATATATGATGCACGTGAATGTGATTAGACGGGCAGAATGACTAAAAAATTATGAGATTATGAAAAGTTTTATGATCAAAAGGTTCAATCTGCAAGTGCATAATCGTGAAAGTTTACACTACGTGTTATCAAACAACCTAAAAAAACCATTGTTATCAAGGAAAATTGACAAGAAAACCATTCAGAGTTGGAAATCATTAGCAATTCTTTGGAATGAACAATAGAAGGCAAAGGCATTATTAAAGACAATCGAATATATAAATGCTGATAAAAACCAATAGAGAGACTGAATAAGCAATGAAAATATGTGGTAAATTAGATCAAAGTTTGTAAATTAGATCAAAGTAACTCAACAAGATTCATTAGATTTTTGCTTTAACAAGTAATATTACTATTTAAGACATAATGATATATCAAGAACCTCAGATATAATAATAAAAATGGCCAGCAAGTGGCCGGTAATTCTGATCCCATCTCAAGCAAAGACTCTCTCTTGAAAACAGCCAACCCTCCGATATCTTCATAATCTCGGTGACAATCAAGAACGCCTAAAAAATACACAGAATGTTGCTAATTACATAACAAAGGCATATGTCTATTAGTGTGCGCACAACAAAGTTATAAACTTGAATAACCACGTGACGCAGGGATGTTTTATGTCGAGTGCATGATGCTAACGAAGGACAATTAATCTCGAAGTAACACTCTAAAATTTTGATATTCTACATTATTAACCTAATTAACAGGACTAAAGATCAATATCAATAAATGAGGAAAATTTGGAACAAACTAGCTATTCAATAGGATTTACCTTCCAATCAACTATTGGTTATTTTTAGTTTTCCATGTTGGCACGTAAACTTGGTGGCCAAACCAGACTTTCAACGTACTCAACAACTTTGGTATCACTTTCTTGTATATTTGCAGTAAACAATTTAACTTCGGCTGCATCTGGATTGTACAAAGCAAGACGATTATCAAATGTTATAAACAGGAATGCATTTTTTGATGTAAAACCAATTGGATCGATCCAATCACCAAATTGTCGAAATACATGGTGCCTGACCCACTTATGATCCACCAGTAGCCAAACCTCACAACCACTATTATAAATGCATGACATCACACAAAGCTTTTGGAACAAAACTCCCAAAACAACATGCCCTATACAGTCCGGAATTGATATCTCACTAAAAGTTTCAGCACCCAAATCAAAATCGACAATTGTTTTTTGGGTCCATGCGGCATTAACATAACAATTCCAATAAAGATGTCCATCTACACAAACTTCATCAATATTGCAAATAAACGAAATGGACGGAAACCCATTAACTGATTGCCAACAACCTCCTCTCTTTAAACTGTACACCTCCACTTTTACGGAACCTTGAATCGTATCAAGATGGATACCTCCAAGACGAAACATAACCTTGACAACTTTGTAATCATCATTTATGGGATCATAACCGAACCGGAACCACATATGATCATTGTCATCTACAGTGTCATCTACGGTGGAGGCGATACTATATAGAGCTGCTAAGGCCGAGAGAGAAGGGTTCCAAATGTGAATGACAGGATCACGAAAACCCAGTTGGTTGCTAGAAAAACATATTAAGCCATTAGCAGAACCAATAAAATAACCTTTATCTGATGATGACGTATCTACTTTAGGTAGTTTGATTAAATTAGGGAGTTGGAGAATTGGAGATCGAGCCGGGTGTGCTGTGACTGGATAGCGAGTACTAAACTCACCATAAAGGAATACCAACAGAATTTCATCATCATGGGTTAAATGATGATCAAGGTGGGATTTAATGAAAGAAGGCTGAGACAAGATAGCATTCCAAGGTTTAGAGACACACCTCATTTGCGCAACCTGTTTTGCGGGTAAGCAGATGAATATGTTCCATAAAACATCTTCAGGGATGTGACGAATCATGTTGTCTTTTCCTGGCCTTTTTCCTAAACACATGTTGGGATATTCTTTACTTTTTTCTTCTTGGAAAAAAGAGAATACAGCGAGGGGGGAGGGAGGGAGAGAGGGGGGAGAAAGATACAAGGTTTGTTATATTTTATCCCAAAATAAAACAGCACCAATTTGAAATGTGTCACATTTAACCCATCTTTCATTTTTTTCCCAAATCAAGCAAATCGACCATTGATCACATCAAATTATAGAAACTGAAACTACAAAATGTAAATGCTTAGATATCTTTGATTTGATTTTGAGCTAGCTTATTGTAGATATCCGAAGTGCAATATGAACCGGACGATTATATTACCCACGCATATCGAGGATGAGTTTTAGTTTTCGAGAAAATCTAGTTTGCGTCAATATTTTTGTGTGTATTTATTTATTTTTATGTGTATCTATGTGTGTGGTTTTAAGGTAATAGTCGCTTGTGTGAGTTTTCATTTTTTTTTTAATAAACTAAAGTGACGATAATCAAGTAGATTATTGGTGATTTTGGTTTGGTTTGCCGGTGTTTAATGGAGGTTTAGTGATAATACTTTAGGTGGAGATGAATGCGTATTTAATGTGCTTCAATGGAGTCAGTGATAATATAGTTTTAGGTGAAGATGAACGTGTGTTTAATATGTGTTTAATTTAGTTTTGTATCTCATATACATCAGAAACTCGAATAAATTCGATAAATTCATATTTTTGTTGGTCAAGATTAATTTGTTTATAGCTAAACTAATACCTTTTAATTAATAAATATAGGTGGTATCATGCCTATTAATTTGAAGAGTTTCTACTGTATTTGAATAGTTTAATGGAATTCTTGTACGTTTTTACTAAGCAAATATATAACTTTTTCTTAGCTAATATAATATTTGAATCATTATTAGAGGTTACAAAGCGCGACTTGTTGCTAACAGTTATAGTCAACACTCAACAACAGGGTAGTGACTGCAATGAGACTTTTAGTTTTGTTGTCAAATGAGTTGCTGTCCGAATTATGCTTAATCTTGACATTTCTCGTCAGAGACACATCCAACGGTTAGATGTAAAGAATCATTTTCTTCGTGCCACCCGATGCAGGACGCAAATTTTTTTTTGAAAAACTTTGATTTAAGGGTTGATAAATGAGAATAAATCTAAATAAACTTAGTTCATTAAACGATCAAAAGATTAATTATAATGAAAACAATCCCTATATGTGTAGGAAAAAATATTGATTGAGGGATAAATAAATCTTTCTTTCAAAGACCCCCAACTTAAACTAGGTGCCGACCAAAATAAATATCTATTTCATAAGTTATCGACATCTACGTTCTACTTAAATATCAAACCATTATTTTCCCTCTAACAATAAAACAATCCAAACACCCGTTTTGCTTACTCACATGTTCATATATATTATTTATTTATTTATTTTTCCACATCACCACATTTTGGACACGGTTTATATGTATCTTCTACCTATTTTCCGAGATCCATAGTATCCGTATCATATTTCCCTTCTGAAGAAATCTTTTTCATGGTCTCAAACAGGCCTTTCATGCATGCTTTCGGTGATTTGCAGGGTTAAACCATGTGTGTTGGTTTTAACATAGCACATGTTACTCATCTTTGTTTATTTGATTGTGTTGGGGTNGATTAGGTGAAGATGAACGTGTGTTTAATATGTGTTTAATTTAGTTTTGTATCTCATATACAACAGAAACTCGAATAAATTCGATAAATTCATATTTTTGTTGGTCAAGACTAATTTTTTTATAGCTAAACTAATATCTTTTAATTAATAAATATAGGTGGTATCATGCGTATTAATTTGAAGAGTTTCTACTGTATTTGACTAGTTAATGGAATTCTTATACGTTTTTACTAAGCAAATATATAACTTTTTCTTAGCTAATATAATATTTGAATCATTATTAGAGGTTACAAAGCGCGACTTGTTGCTAACAGTTATAGTCAACAACAGGGTAGTGACTGCAATGAGACTTTTAGTTTTGTTGTCAAATGAGTTGATGTCCGAATGATGCTTAGTCTCGATATTCAGAGACATATCCAACGGTTAGATGTAAAGAATCATTTTCTTCGTGCCACCCGATGCAGGACGCAAAATTTTTTTGAAAAACTTTAATTTAAGGGTTGATAAATGAGAATAAATCTAAATAAACTTAATTCATTAAACGATCAAAAGATTAATTATAATGAAAACAATCCCTATATGTGTAGGAAAAAATATTGATTGAGGGATAAATAAATCTTTCTTTCAAAGACCCCCAACTTAAACTAGGTGCCGACCAAAATAAATATCTATTTCATAAGTTATCGACGTCTATGTTCTACTTAAATATCAAACCATTATTTTCCCTCTAACAATAAATCAATCCAAACACCCGTTTTGCTTACTCACATGTTCATATATTTTTTTAATTTATTTTTCCACATCACCACATTTTGGACATGGTTTATATGTATCATCCACCTATTTTCCGAGATCCACAGTATCCATATCATATTTTCCTTCTGAAGAAATCTTTTTTATGGTGTCAAACAGGCCTTTCATGCATGCTTTCGGTGATTTGCAGGGTTAAACCATGTGTGTTGGTTTTAACATAGCACATGTTACTCATCTTTGTTTATTTGATTGCTTATCAATTACTTTAAGTGTATGGTATAGTCCTTACAGTCTCTTTGATGGGTCTTCTTCAGCAAGTTATCTCATCACTTCATCAAGACTTTTCAATGACTGATGTCGGCCCTCTCAACTATTTTCTGGGTATCTCGGTCCTCTACAACAACACCGGAATGTTTGTCTCACGGAAAAACTATGCTACCAAGTTCCTTGACCGGGCCATACGCTGAACCTGCAGCCTACGTAGAAGCCTATACCATTAGACACTGAGTCCAAAATCGGCCCCGATGGACCACTAGCTAGTAATGACCTCAGTGTACAAACGTTCATATTATCAAAAGCTTTGTGATCTTTAGTACAATTGAAGATGTTAATTAGTAGCTCGGTCTATTACAACCTTTGTGTGATTAACTTTTCTTGTTGAAATGGTGTACAATATATTACTCCATGAACTATATGTACATACAAGCAAATTCTAGGGGAATGACATTCCCAAACACCCCTAAAATCTGCCAACAGCAAATAAACTTTCATACAATGACAAAAAAACTACATACATTTCGGTTGCATACAACATACAATTCAGTACCAAGCACATATCACTTCTTAATTCACCAGTTTCTCCATACACTAAGGATATTCCAGGACTATGGTTACATTTCCTATTGTAAGACTATCATTGCAGCCCTTACGCAGCAGCCACCTCACATAAAGCTACAAGATCCTATATATCATAAGTGGGCATCACCATAAGAACGTAATCACTTAGTGCAAGTTCAATCCAATCGGTGCCTACATTTCTATACTCAGTCAAGGATAGATAATCATACTGCATTGTCTATCTTAACTAAGCATGCATCACCACTGATAGAACTCTACCAAATATACCAAAAACTCTATGGATATCTACAAGAATTGGACTACATTTCATGTCTGCAAGATTATCTTGAAACCAAATATAGCTATAACCTCACATTTGGCAACAAGATCCTATCACATACAGGCATCATACAAAACTTGAGATCACGTAAAGTTTTAATCCATCCACAATACTTCAATGATCCAAATTCAGTTGATATATCAGGGTAGTCCTATTTATCACAATGAAATTGAATCACCACCCCTTACTTGTACAAACCAAACACACAACTATAACACAGTCTTATTCCAAACACCCTTTAGCTTCACGGAAACACCAGATAGGCTTAATACAAACCCCCAACACATACTAAGGCCTCATTTCTTCATGATTTTATACTGAAATTGGACATTCCATAACTCCGCATCTCTTATGGTGTTTGTAGACTTCTTTACAGTAAGACTCATCAATTGCAGTCTCCCATGTTCAGAAATACTCTGCAACACAGCTTCTTCAGTTTTGTGAGTTAGAGTGAATAATCTTTCATTTCACCTTGTGTGATTAACTTATAGATGTTGCTCTGCATAAAAACTATTCCCAACATATTTTTTCTCTTTATCATATTGAAACCTGCACACACATTTAGAATCTGAGGTTTACTTAGGCTCTAGTAGCCGGCATTCAAGTTTTTGTGTTATGCAGATGCTTTGTTAGTATATGAGTTACCATGACTCAGAAAAGGGTGGCAACAATACAAAGGTCGGGTCCACGAACATGTATATATGATATCTTGAACATGGCTTCTCATTGTGAGCATTTTGATATATGCAACTTGTTTGTTTTTAACTGCTAGTACATGTAGGCACAATCGAGTTTGAATGAGATAATGGACCAAATTATATTCTTCACTATCCATTAACATGTCAGCAACTCAACATCCTTGGGTTTCAGCAAATCTTTCCATGCAAAAGTTCTTGTAAAGTACTGTGAGTTTTTTAGTATCTATTCCAAGTCAACTATCTGAGAAACTATCTTTTTATCACATAAGCTATGGTAAAAATAAGTTGGGTATGATATTGAAACGAGAATTAAAAGTATGTATACGATGTTTGTAGTTTTTAAAGTCTCCGTATAATATTTGTACATTTTTTAAAGCTTGTTGTTATTATAAAAACTTAACCCGGTACTTTTATATTAGTTTGAAAACCCATGCGTTTACCCGTGGACACGGGTTTCCGCAGGTGATGGATACCGGGTGATAACTTTTACTATCGAAAAATACCTTTGGGTTCGCGGGTAAGAAAAAAGCTGCGGGATATCCGCGTTGGTCGCCCGTTGGGGCCATCCGCAGATTGCTTTATATAATGACGTAGCTGTTGTCTAGAAAGATCATGTTCTGAAAAGTATAGGGACCAAAATAAAACTCCACTTTCACGTATATAGTATAATATTTATGCATTCACCGTTTGGGACAAAGTTTTGGTGCCGCCATGAAAATTGCCAGAATTGAAGAAGAAGATCGAATAAGTTGGTTACCAGACTGCTTGCTTATCGAAATCATCTCTTGTTTACGTTTGACAAAAGACGCCATTAGAACAGGTGTACTCTCAAAACGATGGCAACATCTTTGGCCTCAAGTTTATAATATCAATTTTACTCATCATTCAACCCTTTTCGATTATTCGTTCCTTTCTTGTGTCCACAAAACCATACCTCAATTTCGCCAGATCAGTATCAACAAATTTAAACTTCATGCCGTCTACAATATTGAATCTGAATCGGAGGTGAATAGTTGGATTCGTTTTGCTGTTAGTCGTAACGTTAAAAACCTGTATTTAGATTTATTATGGAATCGATATGCTCATGTGCTAGATCAGTTTATTTTCATCAATTCCTGTTTTACTCAATTGTCATTGAGAGGCTGCATACTTAAACCAACCGGTGCGATTAGATGGAATAAGCTTAGGAGTTTGTCTATTACAATTAGGAAAAAGGATAAAGATTTGATTCAAAATATATTATCTGGATGCCCAGTATTAGAATCTTTGGAGTTGTTACTTTGTCGTGGTTATGGTAATAAGCAGCTAGATATTACTTCCAAGAGTGTTAAGAATTTGGTGTTAAGGGGGCCTCGGGTTCTTTTGACTGGTCTCAGTATTGTAAAAATCAATGCTCCTAATATTTTGTCACTAAGAATCATAGATTGCTTCGTCTTATGGAAGCTTTCGTTGCCAAATGTGTCTTCTTTAGTTGAGGCTGAATTAGATTATGAAATGTGTGGGCCCTTTACACCGCCAATAGAGGGAGCAGAAGAACTGATGCTTAAAGAAATTTTACTAAGTCTTCGCCATGTCAAGAAGCTTAAATTTGGGAACCTCTGTTTGAAGGTAAAGTCACGTTTTCCTTTTTTCGGCGATTTGTGTTTTTGTAAGAATTATTAGTCATTTGTTCTACCAGTCACTAATTGCTTATCCCTTAATTAAGTTTTCTTATTATACTTAGTTGAAGTAAGAGATTTGTATTAATTAAGGGGCATGGTCGATGTGCATTATAAAAGTGATGATTGTGATTTGTATTAATTAAGGGGCATGGTCAAATGTGATTATTTTACCCAAAAACTCAAAAATCGTAAGTGAACATCCAAGCACCCCCATATACTCACAACACGAACTCTATTTATAGTGAAGAACATCCAACCAAACATTCCTTGCCACATAGATAAGTTTGTGTTTCCTCGTTGTTGGTCTTCGTTTTAGGTGCCACTGTTATTCTCTGCGTAGAACTTAACCATGGAGTATGTATGTCTTTCTCTCTTACTTTTGGTGTCTTGTTTGTTAATAAGAGGAGTGATTGTGTCATTGCTAGTTCTATTTTTAATTTCCCTTAATAACAATTGCGTTGCACCATTCTCAAAGTTGTCATTTAGGGTGTTTTGCTCTCGAAATACCCAAGAATTACTAATTGACACATATTTTGCAATTGTCATTTAAGTACTCTTCTTATTGCTATTTTGTAGGTTCTGTTTCGTTTGGAAGATAAAGGTTTCGTTCTTCCATCATCCATGACGTTTTCTACTGTTACTTCACCTTGTTTTTATGATAGTGATTAAGCTGAAAACAGTGGTTCACTGTCTGATGGTTGATTGTTGGATGTCACTTTGAAGTCATTTATTGGTAATGCTTACTAGTTGTACTCTAATTCGTATACTGTAGTTTATAGAAATTTATGTTTTGCTCGCATATTATTCAAACTTTTGTTACTCAAATACGTTTGGCTGATTGATTGTGCTATCATAGTTACAAGACTTGTCTTTTTCCCTCATATTACACACTTTTTCATGCCAATAAGAAGCGCTATGAGTAAATATAAGATAAATCTTACATATAGAACTTTATATAATCAACTACCCACTTGCTTCACTAATGACATGATCCAAATTATTGAACAAAAAGTTAAGAAAAGTTTACCAAATGTAAGCAGGTAACATAATCGCAACTTCACATTAAGCACATGCGAGTTTTATAAATGAGGTGTTATCACTGTTGTGATCCCATTGGTTTTATGCATCCAATGATCCAAACGAATTGGGCAGATCCAATTTGCCTATATACTCAGAATATAAAGTTTTACCTCGATCTACCATGAATAGTTTAGCCAGGGCTTTAAGAAACAAATTATGAATAGTTTTACCTCTACCTTGCAAGGGCGGAGGTCCTTTTCTACCTTTGGTAGAACCAGAAGCAGCCTCTTTACCTTAGGTAGTGGTAAGACTGTCTACATCTCAACCTCTCCCACCGTGGAAAACGGTATTGGGAGTTATTTTACTTTACTTTTTAGTCACCGCAGTAAAGAATCTGTTTACAGCATCACGCTGACATAAGTAACTTGGTTGGGTAGCTCATATTGCTGATATTCTTTAGCCAGGACAAAATGGCAGTAAATAGCGTATACAAAGGGTACATAAGATGCCATTCTTTTGGAAATCAAAAGAAAGTATAGCCACAATTGATATGCATATGAATTAGTTATAGTGACGAGTCATAATCAGGGCATCGTTACTCATTAGGATCACGAATATGTCTACCTAATAACCACATCTTCATTAATATTAACGCATGGGAGTTTATTGTACAGAAGCAGATAGTGTGTTTTCTGATTTCCCAAACAGAGTGTGTTTAGCCTATTTAGCAATAGTAACTAATGATATAGCAACAACCCAACCAGTATCAGACCTATGGTATCAAAACTTTTTAAACAAGTGGGTTAGAAAAGAAACTAGCATAATCAAGTCTATTTCGTGAACGCACGTGCACTATTTAGCATAATTGAAATGGGAATAATGGGTTGTGTGGAATATCATGCACCCAGTGACCCAGATGAAGAAGAACAAATTACAGACAAATTAAAAATATGATCGCACTCGAAAAATCTATTTACAAAATCGGGTCAACAATAGCACAATTAATATGGGCGAATCAAATTAACATTTCTTGACAACATCATGGAACTAGGATTCCAAACACAAGTTGACACAATAAGATGTCAGGAAGTGCATGTGCGATTTTAAGTGTAAACATTCCTTTCCCATTTTAAAAAACCAGAAGTTCAAGTTTCTACTAAGTTTCCAGATTATACTCCGTTTTAAGATCTCATTCCTGCTATCCAGCAGTTCAATTCCCTTTAACCTTTAATCACTATTCTTGATCTTCTGTTATATTTTGTACATTACTTGGGAGTAACTAATTAACATGCAAAGAGGTTGTAGTAAAATTTTGTAACCTAAATGAATTCCAAGTGTCATCAATTCATCACCTTCAGGAACGTGATCAAACAATGGTTCCTCCCAATCTCACCTTTCATATAAATAACTATCAGACCAAACAAGAAACTTCAACTTTGACGGAGCAATGAAACCTTTAGATTCCAAGTCATGACAGGTATAAGCCTATAATGCAGTCACGGTTTGGATCATGCATTAGCATAATGCTCTTTGATTTGACTAAACTATTCATAGTAAATGTCAGCAAATGATGTTACTCAAATCCTGCTGATAAACTTGTTAAAGATTGATATGAAGCAACCAATTACAAAACCAGCAACTAAAACAGTGAGCAGCAACCATTGAAAGATCATAAACAAAGGGAACATCAGGCCTAAATCAAAACAGCCACATGGTCGATCATTTAAGGATAAAATGATTCATAAGTTCAAGACATAAGGCCTTGAATTACCCAAACACAATACTAAACCCAATGTACTGATGATTAACTGAAAACATACATATAAATTGAAGGAAGTTTGGCTTAATTCTGAGATAAAAATTAAGTTCATGTTTTTAAATTGAGATAGAAACAATTTTTGCTTCAAAATGAAACCTACAGTATTCAAGCTCACCAAATCTCCCCAGTCCCACTATATTAGTCTTGAATCTAAGTATCCATAGATCGATCAACTTATCGATCTTTTGACAAAGTGTGTTGTTGAGATGTTATGGTTCATTCTACAAATGACACCTAGGCGACACGACGTGGTTCATGTATCCATACCAACACCAATTTCCATTGGCCGTTGCACAATCCTATCTCCTAAATGCGCATACACAACCATGTCTGTCCAATAAATATATGGTGAAAACTAAAGCATACGGTACTAACTTATGACCAGTTGTCATTTCTGCTAAATAAATTGACAAGGTGGATTCATTTTGTGCATCAGGCCAACCTTAATTTGTCTATTTAAGAAAAGGCTTTCATCTTCAAGTCCATAATGGTTTCAGGGGTTAATATATAATAAAGCATTACTCACAAAAGGCTAAATGTAAGCACAATCAATCAACCAAATGTATTTGATTAACAAAAGTTTAAAAATATGAAAGAACAACACAAGTTGCTGACAGTATACGCATTAGAGTACAACTGGTGGTAAGCATTAGCATTAAATGACTTCAAAGAGACATCGTATGTCACTGATTTCACCTGAATCACTATCATAGAAATTATACGGTGGAGTAACATCGTATGTCAGGCATGATGGAAAAGTGAAACCTTCAGCTTCCAAACGAAAGAGAACCTACACAAAACAAATAGGAATGACATGAGAACCTAAATGAAAACTACGAGAATGGTACATTGCAATTGTTATTAAGGCAAATAAAAAATAGAACTACATCACGCAATCACTCCCCTTAAGGACAAACTAGACACCAAAAGTAAGAGAGAAAGAGATCCATATATAGTACTCCATGGTTAAGTTCTAATTAAGCAGACAATAGCAGTAGCACCTAAAACAAGAACCAACAGCAAGAAAACACAAACTTGTGTATGTGGCAAGGAATGTATGGTTGGATGTTTTTCACTGTAACTAGAGTTCATGTTATAAGTAAATGGGGGTGCTTGGATGTGAACTATGATTATTGCGACTTGTCGATTTGAGTTTCATTATAAATAAAGTGACTAGTCTATATAATCTACCTATCCCTAGCCTCAAACTATTTTTTAATTAAATATTCCAAATTGCAAATCACTTTCAAAATACCATCCAACCATAATAAGAAGTTTAAATAATGAAATAATAAACTAGTTAGTACTAGAACAATTGATCAGTAAATCCTACAATAACACAAATTGATTAAAAAAAAAAAAAAAAAAAGAAAAAAAAAAGAAAAAACTTGGATTTACCTTCAAACATTGGCTTCCAATAGTAAGCTTCTTGACATCGCGAAGCTTAATTATAAATTCTCTAAGAATCTCTTCTTCAAATTCTTTTCCAAACCATACCCCTCCAGATATCTTATAATCTAATTCAGCCTCGACTAAAGAAGGCACATTTTGCAAAAAATACATCCTAGGGATCAAACTACCTCGGATTGTTAGTGACAAAATATTAGGTGCATGGATTTCTATTCTAGCACAAGAATGAATAAGAGTGAGGCATCCCTCTATCACCAAATTCTTAACACTCTTCGAAGAAATATCTATCCGACTATAATGATAACCAGAAGAAAGAAACAACTCCAAAGTTTCTAATTCTGGACTTCCAGATAATATATTTTGAATCAAATCTTCATCTTTATTATGCAAAGTAATACACAAACTCCTAAGTTTATTCCAACTAATCGCACTGGTTGGTTTAAGCATGCAATTTTTCAATACCAGATTAGTAAAACTTGAATTGACGAAAACAGACTGATCTAACACATGATGATATCTATCGTTATCCATTAATGTTATATCAAGGTTTTGAACCTTACGACTAACAGCAAAACGAATCCATCTGTTGACCTCCGACTCAAACTCATATATGTAATAGGCTTCAAGTTTAAATTTGTTGAGATTCAACTGGCGACATTGGGTTATGGTTTTGTCGACACCCGATAGGAATACGACATTTGAAGCATGAGTAAATTTTTTTCTTTTTTTTTTGAACAAAGCATGCGTAAAATTGAGATTAGGGTTTTGTGGCCAAAGATGTTGCCATCGTTTCGAGAGTACACCTGTTCTAATTGCATCTTTTGTCAAAGGTAAACGAGAGAGTATTTCAATAATCAAACAGTCTGGTAACAAACTTATTCGATCTTCATCTTCTTCTTCAATTTTCATGGCGGCACCGAAACTTAATCACTATCAGTGGACGAATAAATAAAGGTATCAAACGTCACACACGATGGGAAACAGATCGATGAGGTTGGGTATTTAAGCTTAACAAAAGTCGTTTGCCCTACATGATTTTTCATATGTTTGGTCCCTATACTTTGTACAATTTCAACTTTGTAAACATTGTTTAATTTAATAATCTTTAACCTTTATCTTTGTATGATCAAACTTTGATATTGGTTAAAAAACTTATAAAATGAATAATGTTTTTAGAGTAAAATATCAGTATTTATAACTTTTAATACAATCTAATTTATAAAAGAACACATATTAGTTAGAGCTTAATTGAAAACTGTATCTTTAAAAATTAAATTTGACCAATAATAAAGTTTGGTTTTGTAATAAAATTAAAACTTCTAATTGCCATATAAAAGTTTGAATTTAAACCAATTTTGGTAAAATCAGATTAATTTTTAGTTTAAAAAAATGCATTGCATTGGAGCTCATCTTTTTGCCTTTTTTACTAAAGTGTAAAATAATAATATTTTGATTGATTATAAAATTTACAATCAAATCTAAAACTTTTATAAATTGTATAATTCTTTATTGAATTTTCTGAGTTTAAATGTAAAATTCTCAATTTTCAATTTTTATTAATTTTAACAAATAACTCAATGTAGTTTAAACTTTTTATATGAAAGTACCATAATTGTCGTTGTTTCTTATTTTTATTAAAAAAATTACTTTATTCTAACTCATTATATTTACTATAAATTAGTTGGAAGCCGAGATACTATCAAGGCTCACACTCCTTTAGTTATATCAAAACTAATTCTACTAAAGATATGAACAGTAGCGGGTGCCTCAAAATCTTAAGCCATGGAGAACTTCCGGAACCGCTTCAACAAGGTAATCACATCTTTCTCTAACTCCCTTAATAAAAAAATAAAAAGGTGATAAAATCATATCCAATAGTTGCACACTTAGCTTCATACTTGTGTCCCGATGGTACCCCTTATTGTGTGAGATGTTCCTCAATCAAATGGTTGTAGGTTGTCGTTCTAAAAAAATCTTGAGCCATGAAGAACTTCTGAATCCGCTTCAACAAGGTAACCACATCCTTCTCTAACTCCCCCAAAGAAGAAAATGAAAAGGAAAGAAAATCATATCCAATAGCTGCACACTTAGCCTCAAACTACCAAATGGCTTGTGTTCCAATGGTACCCCTCGTTGTGTGAGAAGCTCCCTAACCAAATGGTTGCAGGTTGAAGTCTGGCTTAGGACATGTGATTTAGTATGTCGTGAATTCTGAGATAGTTAGTTGTCATTCTAAAAAAAACTTAGCCTCATACTTGATACGTTTACATTGTTCTGCATTGATATGTGTGAAATCACATATCGTTTATTCACCATTTTTAAGACCAAAAATACCAAAAACGCTAACAAAAGCCAAAGATATTCGTGTTTTTGTGTTTATGATTGTGCAGGTATGGATTATGCAAAAACGGACTCGAAACACGTCAAAACAATCAAAAACGAGCACAAGACGGGAAAGTCAACAAAGGTCAAAGCTCGGGATTCCAAAGTCAAAGATAATTGCAGAAAAGTCAAACTTGGTCTTCCTACTTTCATAATTTGCCAAATTTAGTCCTTTAATGAAGATTTGGAAAATGGCAAGATCAGTCCATGGAGTTTCAATGTTTACACATTTGGTCCTTGGTTTTATTCCTTAAGATACATGGCTGGTCCATAATTATTAAACCCATAACACACCAAATAAATCCTAAAGCCCAAATAAACCCTAAACCCATAACATAATCCCAAAGCCCAAAACAAACCACAAGCCCAGTACCCCATTTAAACCAGGTCAACGCGGGTCAATGGTCAAATGAGTCAAACTAAATAAATAAATACCCAAAATTCCTTCCCGCCCCCCTTTTCATTTCTTTTACTGTTACCCTTAGAACCCTAATTTACCCCCCCCCCCTCCCAATTACCACAATTAAGGGGAATTGGGTCAATTCAAGCTTGCTTCTAGAAGATATAAGGGTGTCAGATGTGTCAGGGGTCAGAGGAAACACAGATATGCAAAGGAATGATACGTGGCAGCTCATGATTGGCAACCACACGTCACAGAAGCCTAATCTAAGGGTGGATATTAGTGGGAATTGATCTAAGGGATGAAAAAGAAACACACACGTGAAGTAGGATTGCCAGCTTGGCATTCTAGCAGTTTCTAAAGATGGAATCCAAAGCTCTCCCCAAGCCTTGCTCATCTGCTATAAATACATCTTGTTTTCTTCATTTTGGATGTAATTAGATAGTGTAACAAAATTCTGTCCATTTTTTTTTCCCGAAAAAACAAGAGGGGATGTTATTAACTGAATTAACATAAAGCAATTGAAGGCAAGCGGGCAACAAGCTGCGCCGCCAGCCCTTTTTGGATTGCAAAGCTAATCCGCTGAAAAACTACATTCATGGATCTAGGGGTCATCACATTAGAATGCATGACCCGCTGAACTCATTTTAGTTCTCATTTTCCTTTCTTTGTAATTTGTAAACACTTGAAGTTCAATAGAAGAATCGTTTTCAGTTTTACATTTAGCTTCTAAAATTTCATAAGCTCTCAGTTTATTGTTCCTGTTATCTAGTTTCTTATCAGCTTATCTTTCTACTTTCAAAGCTTTTATACCTCACTTTTCCAAAACAATAAAAATACAAAAAAAAAAAACAGAAAATATAAAAATATTAAAAAAATGTTGAAATTAGTTTTCACTTAAGCTGTTTTCACCTTTTATCAAGTTCAAATTAGCTCAGTAGATTCAGAGAGATTGTTTAGAAAATATTTCAGATCAGTTCATTCCAAGAGCTTGTGGTCAACCAAAGTCAACGGGTACAATTTATGGTAGTATGGGGTAATCAGAAGGTGATTTTGGTTCAGAAATGGTGATTTAAGCCTATCATAAAGATAGGCAAGCTTGGAGGTTCTCAGGGAGCTGAGAACTGCATGTTGTAAGATTTCAAGTTCATATTTGTAGTCTTCATTTCATTCCTTAGTCAAATTTTAGATCTGATAGTTACTGTTCCATTGATACTGTTTGATTGTTATGAATTGTTGATTTGTTGCTACATTTAGTGATAATCTTACTAGTTTGATCATTAGTGTAGAATTTAGTTGTATCAGCTTCATTATAAGTTACTGTTTTAGATAATAATTATAGATCTTAGTTTCTGCTTTTGAATACTGTTGTTAGTCATTGATCTGAGCTCCATTGATCTTTGTTGATGTTATGCTAAGTTGTTGTAATGATGATAAAGTTAGCTTAATCATTTGATTTGCCACTTGTTTGAATCTGAGAAATTCTAGTGTGATTTAGTGATATTGTGAATCTGTGAGTTAGATGTTTATCTGTGTAGATTGCTGTTTAATTGGTTCATATAACTAATATGAGATTGAGTTTTTGAATTGTTACTGAGATTTGATGCTTGATCATCAAGTTGATAGTGTAATATTGAGAATCAAGGACTATTTGGTTTAGAGTGAATTTATGTGATCTAGTGTATTGATTGTTAAAGTGTTGGTCTGAGTAGCTTGCATACACCATTTGTAGTTTATCTGAGCATTAATATTAGGAGTTTAATCAACAAAAGTCAAAAGTTCATTCAATCTCACTGTTAGTTTTAATTTGTTGCATTGGGTGACTGTAGTTCATAGTTTCATTAGATATACAGTTTAGTTTTGATATTATAGAGTTTACACAGCTTAAACATAACTAGGTTAACAGTAATCAGAAGTTTAAATTCATTTTAGTCAACTTGAGTTTGCAAAAAAATAGTCAACAGATTTCTTCAGTCAGCATGTACTGCCTTTTCATCTGTCAGTTCATGAGCTATTTTGATTGATCAATTGAGCTTGGATTTGTGTGAAATTGTGTTTACTTATAGATCACATAGCCTAGTTTGTGTTTTATCTAGTTCAGGTTGTAAGGTTTACATTAAGACACTTGAAATTGCTTTCAAAATTTGCTCTAAATCTGTTTCATGCAAGTCTGTTATAAGTATCTGTTTGTTCAACTGTTCATGAGTAAAATTAGTGTTCAATTGATAAATTTTGCATAGGGCTTTTGTGATAAGTGTAATCTCTGGTTGGTTAATTCTCCATAACAGTTTTTACTTTTGGATTTGGATTAATTTTGAGCTTTTCACAAGCTCATGAACTTAGCTGTTTAAGCTGGTTTTAAAAGAGAAAAAGAAATAAAACGTTTTTAATTTTTGGCAATTTTAGTCCCTATAATTTGAGAAAAAGTGTAATTAGAGTCAATTCAGTTTTCCTTTATATTTCATTTTGGAAAATTACAAAAATAGTCCCTGTCTTTTTGGTTTAAAAGATTAGTATTAAATAAAGTTTGTCAAATTACAGTTTCAGTCCCTAAACTTTTTACTTTTCATTTTTAGGTTTTTAAACTTTTAAAATAGCTTTTTAATTTTAAAATTTTTAGTCCCTTAACTTTTTGCATTTGCATTTAGATCTTATAATCTCGGGATTAGCTCGGGATTTGCATTTCCTCTTGCCTTTTATGTGTTTACTTGTGCATTATTTGTTCCCATTGCCTTAGATTGCGTTTTTAGTTTATAATTGTAGATTTCGTAATCAAAACTCCAAAATATAGCACTATTCATCTCTCACACACACCTTTTCATACGTCTATTTCGCCGTCAAGCTCTCAACGGAAAACGACCCGAGAATTATTTTCACAAATAATTCTTTGGAAAAACGTACTACCAAAATACCTACATCATGCATCAATCACAACATGACTTGACCGGGCATAAAATTAGCCATCCTAGTTTGCGTCAAAGGCGAAGACCCAGTCAGATCCATGGACACATCAAACCCTTCATCCAATGAGTAAAGTAACATATCCGCGGATGTAGGATGTATGGTTTACTATGCCCCTCATCCAGCAAATTTCAACTTCATTGCCAGCTAAAATCCCCTATTGATAGATGTCAACAAGGGTATCGCGCACAACATTATGACGATGTTTAATACCAATGATACTATCATATGATACAGCTTGATCTACATAAATATCCCCATCAAAAACCCTGGAGCAAGCTGAATAAGGCATTGAAACATAAAATAAGAGGACAGCTAACCGATAACATAACACACAATGGTAAGTTTTACTATTCATAGTCTATTTATCGAAACCAACTGAAGCTAATCAAAAGTGTGATCTCTCAGTTGAGATTTCCATAAAGCCATATGTTGAGGAGATAAGGAAAAAGTGAAATGTGCAATTTAATAACCTATGTGAAATATATATCTGTCAGTTCCTTCATGAGTTAGAGGCAACTATCTCACCTAAGTTGCTCAAAAGGTGTGTCTTCATAGTCGTATTAAGAACACACGTAGCATCATCAAAGGTAGGCCCATAATCTACAATACCAGCACACCGAATCAGCTTAGTCTGCAAACCTGCAGACTGCAATTGTGACGCATGAAAGACATAATTCAAAGTATCACCTGCAGCATAAACACCAAGCCCCCAAAAAGCAAGGGGTAATGTGACAAACCTCCATTGATCATAACACTAAAACTTTGAACACGTATGGGGTATAAATATCAAGTTGAAGCACGTATATTGAGATATACATATAAATCCATAAAAAGTGCATTTTAGCTTTTTAAATGGAACAATTTTTGTTTTCGTGAAATTAAATTAACTTTTATATTAAACCCCCGCGAATGCACGTGATTATAAGATGTGCAAACACAAAATTTATTAAGCATAACTTATGTTAAAATCATGTAAGTGGATAGGAGTACGAATTATTTAAATTTATCTGATTTTGTGATTCTTGGTATCATTACTTTTGAAACTTTGTATTCATCATTAAGTGATTGTATTATTAGTATGAAATACAAATCACAAAAAGCATGAGAGATTTTGGTAATCTGAGTAGCATTTCCCAATCTTAAACCGGTTTTACAATGTTGATCTTACAAAAGACAAAAACGAGCGATAGCTCTGGAGATTAAGAATGCCTACTTTCTAAATCCATCCCCAATCTAATATCAGGTGGATCCAAAACCTAAAAGTGGCCCAATGAAATATTTATAATAGTGTTCAACTTTTTATTTGGTTCATTTAGATATATTGAAAAAATACTTGAACATCTTGTGATTATGCTCTTTTTAACATTGGGCCAATTCTATTGAATTTTATTATTTGGGCTTATTAATGGGCTAAAATTATGAAAAGTTAAACCAAATGAGACAACACTTCACAACATCCAACTGTCCAAGACACAAACTGCTACCACACAACTTCAATCAAAGGATACTTTTTTTTTTTTTTTCCTCTCCTAGTTGATAGAACTCACGGAAGCAAAGGTTTGCAAATAGGGAAAGATTTAGGATTTCGGAAGGGTGTTGCATAATTTTTTCCGTTCATAAGTATGAAAATTTGTACCATAAAAACATTTGAGATAAGCTAAAGTTGCACTATAAATTAAGTAGCACGAATCTCGGGGATTACACATACCAAAAAACAACATTTATTGGGAAAAAAATACATTTAAACCTAAAATCGGGCATGTAGGTCCGTCCCGGTTTACGCACAAAACCATAAAGAAAATGTTCCATCATGTCACACCTAAAGATATTATATACTGTTTATAATTTGTTTACATGTGGCCAATGTTTTAAAACACGAGTTGATCCGTCTAGTTCAATCGGTCGAACAAGTTATCGGTCAGTTATTGTTGTCTCGGTTTCACAGGTTTGGCTTGGAGCCAATTTCGTTTGAGAATTTGGTTGTAATTCACCATGGGTTCAAAGTAATAAAACTGTGTAAAGTAGAAATGAGAAAATGATAAAATGAAATACTTTCTTATTGAAACTGTGAAAGTGTATGTACATAATTGACTCGATCTATGGACCTTAAATACTAAATGAAACGTTGTGTTCTTTACACTTGAACCATTGCAACGTTTCATGATAACTAACATAACTGTAAATAACTGTCAAACAAATAAACGGGTGTTTGGGATAAGGTTTGACCCAACCCACACCTTTTACCTATTTGACCCATTCGACTCTATTACATAAAATACATAATATAAACTTTGTCCAAACAACATTTCTAATAATACTAGGCTACATCTCTTCCCTAATTATTGAATGTTGTAAATCCACTTGCTGCATGATTTCCTTTCAAGTGATGATAACAAAATCATCACTGTCTTCCTCTGTGCATTCACTTGACTTGTTGCCCTCTTCCTTGACTTCTTTCTCTGCAATTCTGCTTCTTTTCTTTGGTGATTCATCCATTGCATCTTCCAAATCTGCATCAGGCTGTGGTTCAATGTCTGTAATTCCTTTGCCATTGTCTTTCACATCTGCCTTTCCTTGCTTTGCTCTAAGTGCATCTTCATAATAAATTTTCACCATGCCAATATATTCTTTGTAGCATTCTTTTACTGTCTCTTGTTCTTCACATGCCAAGCCTAAGAGTTGTGCAACTAAATACCATTTGTTGTTGAGTGTGATATGCATATATCCACCCAGATCATCAACAAATTTATATAGTCCTAACATATCTACTTTAATCACCCCAATGATGGGTGGTAAGTTTCCTAAGGTGCACTGCCTCATAAATCCCAAGTAAAACCATTCAAGCATTTCTATAAACCTTTTGCTCAGTACTTCCCAATTTGCATACACTAACTTATCTATTTTGATCAAATCTAGAAAAGAGACAAGTCTGGGGAAAGTATTGACCTTCATTGTGTACAAAGTACCATTCAAACTCATGTAATCATGATCNCATTTGTCTGTGCCACAAGTGATTATATACCCTTGTTCTTCAAGTTGTTCCATGCTTAGAACATTTAATGTCACTTCAGGAGTATATAACACATTTGCAATCACAATATCACCATCTGCAGTACCCACAACTGCTTCACCCACTCCATAGGAAATAATAAATTTCCTTTCATCCTCTTCAACACCTTCTACTTTGAACCTTTTGTACATCCTTTTAAACAAATGTTTCATAGGGGACATATGCTTTTTATAGGCAGAACTGACATACCAAATATTGTCCCAACTTCCCTTATCAGATCCTTCAATCATGTAGTATGTGAGAACATGAACTTGTTCTTGATATTTTGCATTTCCATGATTCTGTTGATATGAAGGGATCATGTTTGTGTCTTGATGGATTGATGTGGTGTTCAAGGGTTCTGATGTGTTTGTGTTTTGATACATGGGTAGTTTTCCTAATCTGTTTGGGCACTTTCTAAATACATGCCCACGTTTCCTGCACACATAACACCTTGGTCTTTTATCTTTCTGTTTGTAACTGCTTCCCTCCTTTTTTTCTTTCTACAACTTTGTGGAATTGAAAGAGATAATCTCTTCCACTTTTTCTTTCAGCATCTTCTTTCCCTCAGGGGAAATTCTTTTCTTATATTTGTCCCAAGTGGACAAATCATTCTGCATGGGTTCTTTGTTTTGAGAGGTTGTGGGATCATGTCGAATTGGCCCCAACCAGGAATCAGAAACTGGGCTCTGATACCACTGTTGTCTCGGTTTCACAGGTTTGGCTTGGAGCCAATTTCGTTTGAGAATTTGGTTGTAATTCACCATGGGTTCAAAGTAATAAAACTGTGTAAAGTAGAAATGAGAAAATGATAAAATGAAATACTTTCTTATTGAAACTGTGAAAGTGTATGTACATAATTGACTCGATCTATGGACCTTAAATACTAAATGAAACGTTGTGTTCTTTACACTTGAACCATTGCAACGTTTCATGATAACTAACATAACTGTAAATAACTGTCAAACAAATAAACGGGTGTTTGGGATAAGGTTTGACCCAACCCACACCTTTTACTTATTTGACCCATTCGACTCTATTACATAAAATACATAATATAAACTTTGTCCAAACAACATTTCTAATAATTAATAGGCTACAGATATTGCACCATCAGTAGTTGGGTTTTGAGGACTTACATAATAGGTATTTGAATACAAAATCTATGTAATTGCGACGTATTATTGACTACAAATTTTATGTCATTGTGATGTAAATTTTGTATACGTGTGACGCATTTGTTTGACTCTGTGTCCTTGAATAGACCAAGTCAACAACATACTCACACTTCATGCATCATGAAACTCATAACATTGTCATTAAAATGAAACGCGTCATAACTAAGAATGTTTGAACCCAAGTCAAATATCTACTATACCGCACCCTTTTGTTTCTATTTTGAAAGTTCAGAACATTTGACAAACTTATATTGACAAATATAAATTATATAATATTATCATTGTGCGTTGTCCAAAGTGGCGTCCCTCTCACCATGAACATCAAGTATACGGGTCAAAAAGAGGTTATACAATTTGGGTGCTAGGTTTTATCCCAACTCGTGACTAAAATGTCAGCGGGACAGTGAGACAAGGACCGAGTTTTAAGAAATGGTCAGTCGGTATTTAAAAGATACATTTTTTGAAAAGCAGATAGATTAAAAAACTCTCAAAAGAGAGAAGCCCAAAGGCATACACCAAACTCCAGGCCATCAAGGTGAGGGCCAAAAAAAACTAAAAGATGAATACAAGAATAGTTGAGGAGTGACCACCACCTTAAAAAAAACATCTTATTGTATGTTAGAAAGACCCGCATCTAGACCGATATCGGAAGGCTTTGACACCCAAATACTCCAATTTAAGACTTTCTTTACCTTACGCCATCTATTGGAGAGCCATAAGAGGGTCGAAGATTGGATCCGAGAAAAGATATCGACCTTTAGCTCTTCTTGCCTTTCTTCGATCTTAGAATGGACCACCTTATTTCTCCAAGCCCATATATGCCATAAAACACTATAGCAAACGCCATTGAAGATAATCTTTTGCTAAAATGAGATGAAAGTGGCAGATTATGGTATGGAAGTGTTCGTCCCGGATGAAACAAAACCGAGTTTAAACATGTTTAGCTCAAGCCCGATCATCTAGATGGTGTACTCGTTAAGTTAGTTAAGCTCGAATTGACTCCAATGTAGCCGTGTGTAGGCTAGTGCTTGACATGTCCATTGTTAAAAACTGAATTTACCAAACTACCACTGAGTAAATTTAAGGCTCTGACCATATTCACGTTTATTATGGGTATCCTTAAATTTACTCTTTACCACTCTATCTAAGAATTTTTTTTTATCTTGTGTCAGTCCTCGTGAACTTCCTCAATTATTCTCTTCTGGTCATGCTAGTAAGCAATCAATGTTGTATTTGCAAGTTGCAACATATGCATTAAATTAAATGTTGTACAATTAGTAATCGAAAATTCGTACCAGTGTTCATGGGAATGTTCTATTTCATTCATCGTTGAATGCTCTCTTTATGAAAACTTTAAATATATTGTCTTGTACAATCATTTTTGTAAAAAAATGTTTACATACAAGGTTTTAATGCATGAATGATAGAACGGATGAAGTTCGCAGAGTAGTACTCGAAGAAACAAACATGATCACATCAAATCGAGCAGGGTACGTAAAATAGGGAAAAGGACATGTCAATCGATACTAAAATACATGGGTACTGAAAAGTACATGAAGAGTAAAAGTAAGAGAAATGCATGATATTACGACTGATCATGTTGCAAAGATTGGCACAGTACTTGTCGCATGTCGGTTATTTTCGATTCTAACGATTGATGCTGATTTTACAACACTAGGAGTGGGTACGCTGTTGTCGCTCAAGAATTGCAACATTTTATTATCTACTCATCATCTACGTACCGGATCACATGCATGGACTACGGACCTTAGTGTACGTAGACCGGGAGGGCCACGGCCCTCCTAAAATTTTGAGGTTTTACTTATATTTGCTTGAAGCAAATATAACTTTGGCCTCCCAAATTAACTGATATAGCACTCAGCCCTCCCAATAACCCAAGTTCTTATAAAAAATATCAAATAAACATAAAACTCAACAATTTTATTTTATTTATTTTTAAAAACAAATAAAACGGATATCTAATTAAAAGTAATGAGTTGGCTGTTAATATGACTCCTTGTTTTTTTTTTTTTTTTTTAAATAAAAAAAGTATATTATTTTGAAGTTGTCAGTAATAAGTGAGAGAAATTTTTTTTATTTCTAACGGTGTTATCGTAGTTACTTGAATTTAAAAGGCATTTTTGAGGGAAAATAAGAGAATTAAAATCATCATTTTTCAAAAGATGCATCTTTAAAGCACATCTATCTTAGAAAATGCATAGACAGATCCTAATCTTGCATACATTTAGTTTGTATCCATACGGCTCCTGTCCAAATTGCATACGACACTTGATTTTGTTAACGTATAATGTGGATAAGTTCTATAGGTGTCATTTAGTGTATATTAAAGTTCTATAGGTGTCATTTAGTATATATTCTCAATGCAATTAGTTGTACATTAATAGGTGATTAGCATGATATATATGGTTTACCCAAAATAACTTATGTAATCTACCTATATGTAGCCCATGGTTTGGCACTAATCCAAGCAATAATAATCATCATTCGTATATCAAACAATATTCTCTAATATCTTCTTACAGATTTATCCATGCGGCTACGAGAAAATAGTACCAAGAAAAAGAATAAAATAATGTTAATACTTAAAATACTGATAATGATATTTTGATAGAAAATTATTAAAAGATGATGATTAACAATAATAATGATAGGTATAAACAATATTATCCTGGATTATAGAATACTCCGTAGTAATGGTGATACTATTCATAACTTGATTGTATACGTTTTCATTTTTATATTAAATTTAACAATGATATGATGAATCAGGCACTCAGTAACACCGTTAAAGTCTTTACTTTCTAGAAGTACGTAAGTTAAAATAGACGTGTATAAACATGAACGTGCATTCTCACATTTATCTAATGTGCATGAAATTGTGTAAGAACGATATAACTGTTCAAACACACGTATCTTGTGTATATGTAGTAAAAACTTACGTGTGAACATGTGCTTCGATCAAATAATTCGAAAGCGAATCAAATCTTAGGAAATAAACGTTGCAACATTAAAAAAATAGCCTAAAATACTCAACAAACCTAACTTCACCTACTAAAAATAATAATTATAGGTTGAGTGCAATCAATAAAATGTGTTAATTAAATACAAAATGTCAGCAACGCACCATTATATTCAACATGTTCGATTGTCATTTAATTCAGTCCATCTCTTTTTAGTCAAATCATATTAACTTGTTTGAGTCTCGGGTGTTTGGGTTACTTAGGTAGATGAGCATGGAAACAGAAAGTGTTGTAGCTAAGCTCAAGAGTTGCGGATTGTTTCGAACCAAAGGTCTTATTGGAGGCAAATGGGTGGATGCATACGATGACAGGACCGTCGAGGTATTGTTTATCATTGGATTTAGGTTATATGTTAGTTAATGAGTTGATGCAGTACGTGTTGGCGGTTATGAGCCCAGAACAGGGTAAGATAATCAATAGCCTAACTACGTACCAATTAAGGTTACCGGATATCACTTGGAATCGTGTTATCACTTTCCAAAGTAAACTATTCGACCCTAATGCCTGGGTATCACGAATATCTACTTGGGATAAGACCAAATGTTTGTTATTGAATTAGGCACAAATCAATAACCCTTGCGTATTATAGTGTTTTCGTTTTCTGTGTGTTTATCATGCTTATTTGATTTCCTATTTATAGGAAGATACTCATGGCTAGTCCAAATGGAATTATGAGAATTAATCGGCCCATTAATCTCCACATAATTGCCCCCATTATAGCCAAAGATAGTGGTTACATGACCAATTAAACGTGGTCATAAGTACTGGTGTAACTGTCATTTGAATAGGTCAAATCAGTTACATTCCATCAGCAGAATCCTAGCAGCAGACTCATTACACTAGCAGCAGAGTCAGTGCTAGCAGCAGAGTCCTAGCAGCAGACTCATTACACTAGCAGCAGAGTCAGTGCTAGCAGCAGAGTCCTAGCAGCAGACTCATTACACTAGCAGCAGAGTCAGTGCTAGCAGCAGAGTCCTAGCAGCAGACTCATTACACTAGCAGCAGAGTCAGTGCTAGCAGCAGAGTCCTAGCAGCAGACTCATTACACTAGCAGCAGAGTCAGTGCTAGCAGCAGAGTCCTAGCAGCAGACTCATTACACTAGCAGCAGAGTCAGTGCTAGCAGCAGAGTCCTAGCAGCAGACTCATTACACTAGCAGCAGAGTCAGTGCTAGCAGCAGAGTCCTAGCAGCAGACTCATTACACTAGCAGCAGAGTCAGTGCTAGCAGCAGAGTCCTAGCAGCAGACTCACACTATCACAACCACTATTGAGTCAGGGTAATCAGGGACTTGATGGGTGTACACTCCGTACCTCCAAGCCCATTTCCAAGTATGATTTGATCCCTCAAGTGCACTAAATTTTCCAACAAGTGGCAGATTATGATATGGAAGTGTTCGTCCCGGATGAAACAAAACCGAGTTTAAACATGTTTAGCTCAAGCCCGATCATCTAGATGGTGTACTCGTTAAGTTAAGCTCGAATTGACTCCAATGTAGCCGTGTAGGCTAGTACTTGACATGTCCATTGTTAAAAACTGAATTTACCAAACTACCATTGAGTAAATTTAAGGCTCTGACCATATTCACGTTTATTATGGGTATCCTTAAATTTACTCTTTACCACTCTATCTAAGAATTTTTTTTATCTTGTGTCAGTCCTCGTGAACTTCCTCAATTATTCTCTTCTGGTCATGCTAGTAAGCAATCAATGTTGTATTTGCAAGTTGCAACATATGCATTAAATTAAATGTTGTACAATTAGTAATCGAAAATTCGTACCAGTGTTCATGGGAATGTTCTACATTTATCGTTGAATCTCTTTATGAAAGGTTTAAATATATTGTCTTGTACAATCATTTTTGTAAACGTTTACGTAGGTTTTAATGCATGAATGATAGAACGATGAAGTTCGCAGAGTAGTACTCGAAGAAACAAACATGATCACATCAAACTGAGCAGGGTACGTAAAATAGGGAAAAGGACATGTCAATCGATACTAAAATACATGGGTACTGAAAAGTACATGAAGAGTAAAAGTAAGAGAAACGCATGGTATTACGACTGATCATGTTGCAAAGATTGGCACAGTACTTGTCGCATGTCGGTTATTTTCTATCGATTGATGCTGATTTTACAACACTAGGAGTGGGTACGCTGTTGTCGCTCAAGAATTGCAACATTGTATTATCTACTCATCATCTACGTACCAGATCACATGCATGGATGGACCTTAGTGTACGTAGACCGGGAGGGCCACGACCCTCCTAAAATTTTGAGGTTTTACTTATATTTGCTTGAAGCAAATATAACTTTGGCCTCCCAAATTAACTGATATACCACTCAGCCCTCCCAATAACCCAAGTTCCATCTATGATCACATGTGAATAAATTATATCAAACGTTGCAATTGATTTGCATGTAAAAAACTACGTACTGAGATTATATGGTCATATGGAAGAGCTATTTTGGTACACACATACACTAACATCATCCATCTAGGGACCCAATCGACACTAGAATACATGGGTTACGAAATAGTACAAGAGTAAAAGTACGAGAAAGAAATTAACTCATCTCATGACCAATGTCGCAATAGTTGTCGGCTGTGTATTTCTGTACGTACTCGTCGATCACTTGTTTTTTTCTCATGGCCGATATATAATGTAACACTTAACTGCAACATTTTGGACGATGAGCTAGAAGTTATCATGTTGTTTTTATTATTTGTAAAAGTTGCATTTTTTATGACTACTGGATGCATTCCTACCAGATAAAACGTTGCAATTTGTATGTTGAAATTGTACATGTAGGCATGTAGCATGAGTAATGCTTCAAGAAGGGCAAAATTGTCATGTTCCAAATTCAAAATCACCCGCCATGACTTGAGTTCAAATTTTGTTAAAAAAAGAACTGCAACATTTGAAAACTTCAAAAACTCAGAGAGTGTGGCCAAGAATCATGTGAAATGCATCAAATGTCACTCTTACATTAAATATAAGCTCTTATTTCACTTGTTGCATGTGTGTATATATTGATGTGCATGCTTGCGTATTTTCAAACCCCCCAACTCTTTTAACTCCTTATTGCAATCTTGGTCTCGATATATAATTCTTTATTTCCCATATTACCCTTCACATATCTCTCTATATATAAAAGGTTGTTTTTGTAAAACCTTAACAAATCCCAAGAGCTTACAAAATGAAGAACATGTATTCTCATATCTTGCTTCTTGTGACTATTGTTTTCTTGGTTCCAAACCTTGGTGAAAGTCTCCATCCTCATCATTGTAAGAGCAAAATAGTAACGAACTTTACTTGCAAGTAATTATTAGGCGAAAAACGTTACTATTATGTTTTACTAGTAATTTTATAATTTGTACGTGTAATTGTATATGCAAAGTAGTGTTATATATGTACATTAATTAGATTATAGAAGTTTGTTAAAACTTTTAAATACTTGCATAATGAAAATCTTATATTTTTTAAATTTTAATTATACTTAGTAACCTTGGTTACTCATTAATTAACATACTATTTTGCATTTTAGTTACTTACCAAGGAAAAGGTGGTCAAGGTGAAACTCAAAGTCAAGAACATCGTAAGGTTTGTATTCTTATTCCATCTATTGTTCTCAATGAAATGTGCAAGTGGTAGTAGATGTATATGTACAAAGAGCTAATTAAGTTCTTAACTACATGAAACTATATAACACGTACATATATGAATATCTTGTAGGAAGGACAACATGTAGAGCTCGGAATGGATCTATACCCAACAGGATCAAGCATACCAGATTGTTCACACGCGTGTGGACCATGTTTTCCTTGTAGAAGAGTGATGATAAGTTTCACATGTTCAATGCCAGAGTCGTGTCCCGTTGTCTATAGATGTACTTGCAGAGGCCGATACTATCATGTTCCGTCGAACTAATGTACCAACATCGTCTCGTACTCGTGTTGGCCACTTGAACTAGTAGTATAATGTTAGTCTTTGAGGGAATTCGTTGTATTAACAGAGTTTGTTATATTAGAACATTTTTTGTAACTTATATTGTGGATAGGAAGTTAGAGATTGTAACATTGTTAGTTGGGTATTTTGTTGTTATTTCATAGTTGTATTTAGGTTATTGTATTGTATGTTTTATGACTCAAGTTTTGCTCATTTATGTAAGAATTCGGTAATACGTATTAAACTAGCTTATGTTACCATGTTTCAATTTAGCATTTTCATAGTTGTTTTCCATTCAAAGTTTCAATAGTGAAAGTTATGAGCGGGTGTTTCGATCTTTTGACCGATTAAATCAAGTTGTGAGTTTGAATCCATCGTCACACAGACCCAAACGAGTTAAAGCCTACTTTTTTTAAGATGTTGATATAGGCACTTCAGAGTTGTTTGCAGCTAACAGAAATTGAACTTGAGACCTCACACATTCGGTTTGTTTTTTATTTTCAATGGTCATGAATCAGATATTTTGTGTTGATAAAAAGTTTCCAACCAATAAGGGGGGCAATAATTACTTACTTAATCAATCACAACAGCAACTTCCACTTATTTTAGGGGTGTTTAATGTAATAAAAAAGTGTGGGGTACATTTTCAGTTTACTTTTCGAAACAGAAAAATAAAAGTTACAATAAAGCCTTTACTTTTTAACATTTACAAAGTAACACTCATCTATAAATGGCAAGAACATGAATAACCACCCATTATTTTCATTACCAAATAAGGTAAAACTGTTTAAATTATACTGTACTTTACAGCAAACACTTGGAAGTTGGAACAATAATGCAATAGATGCTTAGACTTTTTTTGTCGTTATTTAACAGCACTAATTTGATCAAACTTATTAAAGTATTCTTGATTTATTTATATAGTCTCTTTAACTTCAAAGTTAGATTCTAACTATGTTTTAAAACTCCAACTGTAAGTTAACCATTTAGAAGCAACCCCAGGCTGGGTATAGGTGAGCGGTGAGTCGATGACCAACAATATTTAAGATGAAACTAGGGGTGTAAATGAGCCGAACCGCTCGTGAAAAGCTCGGGATTGAATCGGCAAAAAGCTCAAACGAGGCGAGCATAAACGAGCTCGAGCCCGAGCTCGAGCCTAAGTTGGAGCTCATTTACTAATCGAGCTCGAGCCCGAGCTTTACATACAAAGCTCATTTGGGCTCGCGAGCCTAAACGAGCCTATATGACATTATGATTTTTTTAAATATTAAACATATCTACGAGCCGAGCTCGAGCTTATTAACGAGCTCAATAAAGATATATTACAAGCCCAGCTCGAGCTCGAGTCAAGCTTTAACTTTTTCTTTGCCAAATCGTATAAACGAGCCGAGCTCGAGCCGAGCACGAGCCTATATAATATACCACGAGCCGAGCTCGAGCTTAAAATTAAAGGCTCAAAACGAGCCGAGCTCGAGCTCGAGCTTTTTAAAACTTAAACGAGCCGAGCTCGAGCTCTGGCAGGTTCGGGCTCGACTCGGCTCGTTTCCACCCCTACATGGCTACATGAAACTATATTTGCATTCTTACATTATACCATGAAACTTTCTTTTGTTCAGCNAAACCCAAACGAGTTAAAGCCTACTTTTTTTAGGATGTTGATATAGGCACTTCAGAGTTGTTTGCAGCTAACAGAAATTGAACTTGAGATCTCACACATTCGGTTTGTTTTTTACTTTCAATGGTCATGAATCAGATATTTTGTGTTGATAAAAAGTTTCCAACCAATAAGGGGGGCAATAATTACTTACTTAATCAATCACAACAGCAACTTCCACTTATTTTAGGGGTGTTTAATGTAATAAAAAAGTGTGGGGTACATTTTCAGTTTACTTTTGGAAACAGAAAAATAAAAGTTACAATAAAGCCTTTACTTTTTAACATTTACAAAGTAACACTCATCTATAAATGGCAAGAACATGAATAACCACCCATTATTTTCATTACCAAATAAGGTAAAACTGTTTAAATTATACTGTACTTTACAGCAAACACTTGGAAGTTGGAACAATAATGCAATAGATGCTTAGACTTTTTTTGTCGTTATTTAACAGCACTAATTTGATCAAACTTATTAAAGTATTCTTGATTTATTTATATAGTCTCTTTAACTTCAAAGTTAGATTCTAACTATGTTTTAAAACCCCAACTGTAAGTTAACCATTTAGAAGCAACCCCAGGCTGGGTATAGGTGAGCGGTGAGTCGATGACCAACAATATTTAACATGAAACTAGGGGTGTAAATGAGCCGAGCCGCTCGTGAAAAGCTCGGGATTGGATCGGTAAAAAGCTCGAATGAGGCGAGCCTAAACGAGCTCGAGCCTAAGTTGGAGCTCATTTACTAATCGAGCTCGAGCCCGAGCTTTACATACAAAGCTCGTTTGGGCTCGCGAGCCTAAACGAGCCTATATGACATTAAGATTTTTTTAAATATTAAACATATCTACGAGCCGAGCTCGAGCTTATTAACGAGCTCAATAAAGATATATTACAAGCCCAGCTCGAGCTCGAGTCAAGCTTTAACTTTTTCTTTGCCAAATCGTATAAACGAGCCGAGCTCGAGCCGAGCACGAGCCTATATAATATACCACGAGCCGAGCTCGAGCTTAAAATTAAAGGCTCGAAACGAGCCGAGCTCGAGCTCGAGCTTTTTAAAACTTAAACGAGCCGAGCTCGAGCTCTGACAGGTTCGGGCTCGACTCGGCTTGTTTCCACCCCTACATGGCTACATGAAACTATATTTGCATTCTTACATTATACCATGAAACTTTCTTTTGTTCACCAATGTGCATGAAACTATATTTTCATTTTTCTAAGATACTCCATGAAAAGCATAAATTAAACATAACATGAGGATTTTGACTTGGTGGTATTTGAGTATGCTACAAACTAAAAAGTTGTGAGTTCAAATCTTAGACATATGATATAAGATTGAGTGTGCATGAAAAAAAAATGTCTTTTGAAAAAACAACAACTAAGCATAGGTACTTTTGTCTTTATT
>LBNU01015899.1:76699-95607 GCA_014162995.1 Artemisia annua
GTTCCTCGATATATAATTCTTTATTTCCCATATTACCCTTCACTATCTCTCTATATATTAAAGGTTGTTTTTTTAAAACCTTAACAAATCCCAAGAGCTTACAAATGGAAGAACATATATTCTTCATATCTTGCTTTCTTGATGGCTATTGTCTATTCCTTGGTCCAAACCCTTGGTGAAAGTCTCCATCCTCCATCATGTAAGAGCGAAAAATTAGTGAACGAACTTTCTTAGCAAGTAATTATTAGGCGAAAAAGCGTTCCTATTATGTTGTTAAATAGTATTTTTTTTTATTAATTTGTACGTGGTAATGTATATGGCAAAGGTAGTGTATATATGTACTCTAATTTATGATTTATAGAAGTTTGTTAAATTTTAATACTTGCATAATGAAAATTTATATTTTTTAAATTTCTAATGTGTACTTAGTTACCTGGTTACTCAGTTAGAATTAACATACTATTTTGAATTTTAGTTACTACCAAGGAAAAGGATGGTTCAAGGTGAACTCAAATCAAGAAACATCGTAAGGTTTGTATTCTTATTCCCATCTATTGTTCTCAATGAAATGGTGCAAGTGGTAGTAGATGATATATGTACAAAAGCTAATTAAGGTTCTTAACTACATGAACTATATAACACGTAAGCATATATGAATATTTGTATGAAGGAAACTGTAGAGCTCGCGAATGGATCTATACAACAGGACATCAAGCATACCAGATCTGTCACACGCTAGTGGACCATGTTTGTCCTTGTAGAAGAGTGATGATAAGTTTCCACATCGTTCAATGGCCAGCAGTCGATGTCCCGTTGGTCGTATAGATGTACTTGCAGTAGCGATACTATCATGTTCCGTCGAAACTAATGTACCAACATGCGTCATCGTATCGTGTTGGGCACTTGAACTAGTAGTATAATGTTTTGTCTTTGAGGTGAATTCGTTTTGTATTAACAGGTTTCTTGTTATATTAGAACAGTTTTTGTAACTTATTATTGTGGATTAGGAAGTTAGAGGATTGTAACTTTGTTAGTTGGGTATTTTGTTGTTATTTCATATGTATTTAGGTTATTGTATTGTATGTTTTATGGACTCAAGTTTTTGCTCATTTATGTAAGAATTCGGTAATACGTACTTAGAACTAGTTATGTTTACCATGTTTCAATTTAGCTTGCCTTCATAGGTCTGTTTCCATTCAAAGTGTCAATTAGTGAAAGTTATGAGCGCGGTGTTTCGATCTTTTGACCGATTAAATCAAGTCTGTGAGTTTGAACGGTCCAATCGTCACACAAACCCAACGAGTAAAGCCTACTTTTTTTAGATTGCTTGATTATAGGCACTTCAGAGTTGTTTGCAGGATAACAGAAACTTGAACCTTGAGATCTCACAACTCTCGGTTTGTTTTTACTTTCAATGGTCATGAATCAGATATTTTGTGTTGATAAAAAGTTTCCAACCAATAAGGGGGGCAATAATTACTTACTTAATCAATCACAACAGCAACTTCCACTTATTTTAGGGGTGTTTAATGTAATAAAAAAGTGTGGGGTACATTTTCAGTTTACTTTTGGAAACAGAAAAATAAAAGTTACAATAAAGCCTTTACTTTTTAACATTTACAAAGTAACACTCATCTATAAATGGCAAGAACATGAATAACCACCCATTATTTTCATTACCAAATAAGGTAAAACTGTTTAAATTATACTGTACTTTACAGCAAACACTTGGAAGTTGGAACAATAATGCAATAGATGCTTAGACTTTTTTTGTCGTTATTTAACAGCACTAATTTGATCAAACTTATTAAAGTATTCTTGATTTATTTATATAGTCTCTTTAACTTCAAAGTTAGATTCTAACTATGTTTTAAAACTCCAACTGTAAGTTAACCATTTAGAAGCAACCCCAGGCTGGGTATAGGTGAGCGGTGAGTCGATGACCAACAATATTTAAGATGAAACTAGGGGTGTAAATGAGCCGAACCGCTCGTGAAAAGCTCGGGATTGAATCGGCAAAAAGCTCAAACGAGGCGAGCATAAACGAGCTCGAGCCCGAGCTCGAGCCTAAGTTGGAGCTCATTTACTAATCGAGCTCGAGCCCGAGCTTTACATACAAAGCTCATTTGGGCTCGCGAGCCTAAACGAGCCTATATGACATTATGATTTTTTTAAATATTAAACATATCTACGAGCCGAGCTCGAGCTTATTAACGAGCTCAATAAAGATATATTACAAGCCCAGCTCGAGCTCGAGTCAAGCTTTAACTTTTTCTTTGCCAAATCGTATAAACGAGCCGAGCTCGAGCCGAGCACGAGCCTATATAATATACCACGAGCCGAGCTCGAGCTTAAAATTAAAGGCTCAAAACGAGCCGAGCTCGAGCTCGAGCTTTTTAAAACTTAAACGAGCCGAGCTCGAGCTCTGGCAGGTTCGGGCTCGACTCGGCTCGTTTCCACCCCTACATGGCTACATGAAACTATATTTGCATTCTTACATTATACCATGAAACTTTCTTTTGTTCAGCAATGTGCATGAAACTATATTTTCATTTTTCTAAGATACTCCATGAAAAGCATAAATTAAACATAACATGAGGATTTTGACTTGGTGGTATTTGAGTATGCTACAAACTAAAAAGTTGTGAGTTCAAATCTTAGACATATGATATAAGATTGAGTGTGCATGAAAAAAAAATGTCTTTTGAAAAAACAACAACTAAGCATAGGTACTTTTGTCTTTATTAACGGGCTCCAGTGTTCTGAAAGGCTCAAGGCGCACTAAGGCGCAAAGGGGGCCAAAGAGCCTCGAGTCGAGGCGCATTCCAAGGCGCGGGATTCATGAATGTGAGGCGCACTAAAAGCATTAAATTTTTTATAACATATGTGACCATTTATGTTGCTTAAATAACACAAAATAACATTAAAGTACTTGATGCATAACACATATTGCCATTATAAATATTAAAATGGATCGGTTCACTTCTAAAACGGATCAACTCTTTGGCTCGATGACCTATATAGAGATTAAAATCCATATCAGACTAAATATGTTTGTGTCCTACACTTGTAGCTTACATCTAACAAAGCTCACAATTTAACCCAAAAAATCATGAAAACNCTCGACGAGGCATTCTCGACTTTGACGCCCCTTCGAAATGTCGTCGGCATCAACAATATGTCGACGTTTTTGGTCGTCAGATAAAGCCCCGATTGTACTAGTGCGAGTAGATTTATATCTAGTTTTACATAATCAATCACTAATTCACTACGGGTATTGTTTTAGAACCAATATTTACTTTCACATTGATCCATCTACTATATGATTAATTTTGTGTAAGCTTAGATCAAGCGTTTATGTGATTTACACCTACTCATATAAGATATACTTTCGATTTTAAAATAATTATAAACAAAAAAGAGTTTTAAATAGTACATAATTATTTTTCCGTCTTACAATAAGTTTTATAAGGGTGCATTTTCAAAATGTAATATACTCCCTCCGTCTTAAAATAATAGTTCATATTTCTTTTTTTTTTAAATGTCTCAAAATAATTGTTCACTTTTCATATTAAGAAAAACATAATTTAGTATTGAAATATTCTATTTGAATGATTGAGATATATAGTGATCTCACTTTTATTAAACTTTGTAATTTTTTATATTTTTTTATTTTTTCAGACAATACTCAAATACCATTTCAATCTAAGGGTGAGCATTCCGACCGTTTGAACCGGACCGACCGACAAAACCGACCGGACCGACAGAAGGACCAACGGTCCGGTCTCGGTCTGGGATTTTTCATTAATTCGGTCCTCGGTCCGGTCCGGTCCGAACCGACCAAAAAACCAAAAAAACTTGCCTAATTGGACCGGACCGACCGAAGACCGACCGGACCGAACCGGACCGACCACATTCGATCCGGTCTCGGTCTATGGTTTTTCCCTAACTCGGCCTTCGGTCCGGTCCGGTCCGATTTTTGGACCGTGATCAGCCCTATTTCAATCCAATAAATTTTATTTCAATCCAATAATTTTAGTTTTATTCTCCTTTTATTATTCCTAGTCCACAAAATAATTTTAGTAGTTGATCAACTAACTTTACCAAAAAGCCACCCCAAGAAAAGAAGAGTAACAAAATAATAATGGTAATCGAACCCTTCTTTTGCTGCATTATCTAATTGGCGGGAACTGACGGCCATTAAATTCACTAATAATAATAACCAACAACAACACTTTTTATCCAACCCCTTTATAAATCTATAAATATATATTCTTGTACATAGATCTGTATCTCACTTATATAAAATCTTCAGCCAGCTGATCTCATCAAGGTATGTCATTTTCATGTTAAAAGGGTGTTTGGGTTTGCTTATAATAAGCTGCTTATTAATAAGCACTTCATCAAATAAGCTTATTTATGGGCTTACCAGCTTATCTATTTTGGGCTTATTTTAAAGGGTAAATTGCTTAAAAATGTATCATATTTGCCGCTTTTTATTATTGTGTTTAGTGATTTTTTTTTTCTTTATTACGTGTGCTCAACTTTCAAATTTTAATTATTGTGCGTATTTTTTTTTACTATTCTGACATGTAAAATGACTATTTTACCCTTCAAAATTTGAAAAAAGTAAAGGTAAAATGGTCATAAAATACATACAATAATTAAAATTTGAAAGTTCACGTAGTTCGGTACATACAATAACAAAAACTGACAAGTGTAATACATTTTAAAGTAATTAACCCTATTTTAAACCTTATTTTTTTGGTTTATTTAGGATTTCGGGCTTATATAAGTTTATTATGTCATAACATGCTTATATAAGTCCATAAATAAGGCTAACAGATAAACCCATAAGACGATAAGGGTGCGTTTGGTTTGTTTTATGGAATCATACCCATTCCCATCACCAATGGAGGGTTAACTTTTGTGGGTTCAAAACCCATAAACCAAACAACTTTATTGGGAATGAAATTTCATTCCCATACCCTCAAACCAAACACACCCTAAATAAGCTTAAACAAGCATTCTTTCAAACTGGGTTGTTTGCACGTAGCTGGAATTGAACTTGATGCCTCTCACATTTTAGCGATGGTAGTCACGAGTCTTTTACCTATGGGTTTCTAGTTATAATGGTAAAGTAGTAGTTTTTTGTTTCATTTCTAATAAGCACTTTGTAATAAGCATGCCCGAGCCTGTTTACTGTAAAAGAACGGATCCTGGGGAGGGGCGAGTCTTTTGACTCATATTTACACGGTCTAACCGAGGTAATTCCATGACTGTTTGTGACCCTTTGACTGGCCACCCACAAATGTGTACTTGTCTGGTGCCTTACCACTAGGCCATTTGGTGAAGAAGGTCAGGTCCGGCCAGGTTATTGGAAACTGCTTATTTTGTCCAAATTAAGCCGATAAGATAAGCAGAAGCAAGTAGTTTGTTTTATCCAAACACTAAAGCTGACTAGAAGAAAAAATAAGCAATTCCAAGCACCCTTTATTAGTGAAACAGTTCAAGTGGGTTGAAGGTCGCACCAGAACTCTTATTAAATTCTTTTTTAGTTCTAGCATATTGTGTTATCTAAGCTGAATAAGCCCTTTTATAGAAAACCAAGATGGAGGTTTTTCTGAAAGGGCTTATTGAGGTATTAAGCTTATAAGCAAAAGCACATAAGCAGTTATAAAGACGCTCACCCAAACACCCCTCATAATTGTGTAGCTTGTGTAATCATATTTAGTATATTGATTATTTACAAAATGTCTAAATAATGGACATGAAAGTGTTGTGGGTCGTTATGACTCGTACTAAATGAACAGATGCTGGTACCCAGCTCGGCTTAGTGTTGATCGTATAGTTTGTTAAATTATTAATATACTTATTTAGAAAGTCAGACTTTTGGGCTGTTTGGGTGCATGTGATTCGACAAAAAAGGATAAGAATCAGATATTAAAGCTAGGTATAGAGGTGTTCTTAATTCGGGGAATTCCTAAAACCCGGCTATTCAGTAGTGATTCGGGCTTCAACTCAACTGCTATGCATGTTTTTCTTACAAATCTAGATCACGTCTATTTTGACATCTAGACAGTATGTGCGTGGGCTACTTTTATCTTCACATTAGCTGATCCATTAATCTGAATGACAGGTGTTTCACTAGCTATTTCCATGGATGCAATTAACAACAACGACGCTGTGGATGAAGTCAATTCCTTTTTTGAGTCAGCACCTCTTCTGAAAGATGCAAACAGCATAAACGCAAAGCTAACCCAATTTATCAATCAGAAATCCTCTTTATCAGGCATGTTCACTTTGACTGTATATGTGTAGTTTATTTCAGATTCTAAATTTTTGCCATTTTGTGAGGTTATATCGGCTTCTCTCAGGAAGTGAGGGACCTAAAAGGGTTGTATGTGTCACGTCTGGTGGTACCACTGTCCCGTTAGAGCAACGTTGTGTGCGTTACATTGATAACTTCAGCTCTGGACATAGAGGAGCAACTTCTTGCGAGTATGCCACCGTACAACTTCCTATAAAGTTTTCAAACTATTATAATATATATTTTTAAAGATTAAACGAATTTGTTGATACGCAGATACTTCTTGAAATCCGGATATTCAGTCATCTTTCTCTATAGGAGGTAAATATCGAGTTTATCATACTTAAAAGTTTGACTTATTGACCCATTACCCAACCCACTCGTTTTGCCACCTCTAACCCTAATGTTTATCCTATAACCCCTTTGCTGACGTGTTCAAGCATTTGTGCAGGGGAACCTGCCAGCCTTATTGCAGATCACTTCCGGATGATCCACTACTAGAATGTTTTGAGCTTACTGATGATTCTTGCATAAAAGGTTTAATTTAAAAGAAAAATGAATCAAGTGTTTTGGTCAAGTTTTTTAACCGATTACATAACAGAATCTGTTATGCAGTGCACGAGTCACACTCTGAAGCAGTTAAGAAGGCGATTAGTGGACATCACGCAGTAGGAATCATCTCTCTTTTTTAATGATATTGTTAGCACGACATATCAACGCTATTAAAGATTTTATTTCATATCAGGCTGTTTCAGGAGGCTTCTTGCTGAAACTGCCCTTCACAACCATCTTCGAATACCTTCAGGTGAGCATAGTCATGTTAATAATGGTAAACCAGTACACTTTCAATGTTTTGGCGAACCCATAAACACGGTTTAGGAATTTACTCGCTTGACTTTTTTTGGGTCATTTTTTGCAATCTTACAGCTGAGTACAAATTTTTTTAAGGACTTGATAAATTGATGAGTTGGTTAGTTGAGGATTTGACCCAATCACCCAAAAATACATAAACTGATAACTCATTTCTGACCTTCAAAATACCTTTATACCAAACACCCCAAACCATATAATCAGAAACTGTGGACACAGTTGGCATAATACTTGTGTAGAGTATAGAGATAGTAGAACCACAAGGTATTTGAGCCATCTAAGCAAGGTTTACACCACTCAACATACCAAGTAACTTTATACCAACTGCAGTACTAAATATAAATATGCAGCAAAACTGCCGAGTATTACACCAGTCCAAACACCCCTTGTATCTTCAGTTTCGAAAGAAACAAATGAATATAACCATGTATGTATTACACCATGTCCAAACACCCATGATGTGACCCCACCCAAACACTCATTATGCATCAATTTGTTACTTGACAGCTGGACCTATTCGACAGATTAATTATGAAAGTCAACCTAAGATATAAGTAAGATGTAGTTTGCGAGCATGACTTTCTTTGAACAATTAATTATAATTATGAATAATATCAATGTATTAACTTACTAGTTTGTAATAAACGAGCATAGATGTTACGGTTGATTGCAACATCTATGAAGACCCTTGGACCAAGTGCTATGTTTTATCTTGCGGCTGCTGTATCTGACTTCTATGTTCCATGGGAGAGCATGGTAAGTTTAACCAACTCACTGTATTTGGTTTTTTCCTTTATATTTAATACCATTCATTAACTGGTGAGGAAAAAGAAGAGGTTAATCTGGCTTCATTTATAGGCGGTGCATAAAATCCAGTCAGCGTCTGGTCCTTTAGATATGCGGCTTGCCCAAGTTCCGAAAATGCTTTCGGTTTTGCGGAATCAGTGGGCCCCGTCAGCATTTTGTGTATCGTTCAAGGTACACAACTTACATAGATTTCTTGTGATAATGATTTTGGATTTACGGGGTTTCTAATTCATCTCTGTTAAGAGACTATTTTGATATTTGACGTCGTCTTATTGTATTTTTTTGCTTACAGTTAGAGACAGATACAGAGATACTTCTAGAAAAGGCAGGTAACGCTCTTAAAAGGTACAAAATGCATGCTGTGGTAGCAAACGAGCTTTCAACTCGTAAAGAGGTAGTCATACTTGTAACAAATAGTGAAAAAGTATCGGTATATCGTGAAAACGACCACTCAGATGTCGAATCTCCCCTCATCAAATTGCTCATAGAGAAACACACAAGTTACATTGCAGTGATCAAGGAATGAACACCATATGTTTAGCCTATATTCTCCGATAGATATAACACAAATTCTAAAGAAATAATCCATGTTCTGTTCCCCATAATAAACTTCTTTTCGGGGTTCATGTTTCATGTTGATTTTAAGTTTTATTGTTTTGTAGACTCTGCTTTACTTACAGAAGTACACAAATTGTCAAAAGTGAAAACTTGATAGAATTTTTACTGTAACCGAAAGGAACAATTGAGTATAAAGGAGAAGCGTGTTTATGTGATATAATTCTGCTGTTGTTTTGTCTTCTATATCTTGGATTGAAATCTTAAGAGTGGTAATTAGAACAGTACAATTTAGTGGTGTACTTTTTTATAGTGTTTGAAACAGATACAGTACTGCTATTGTTACTATAAAAAACTGAATCCTGGCGACCAAATCCTCAAAACGCAAACTTTCTTAAAATGTTGCTGCTGTCGTTATATCCAACCACTTTAAACTGCTTGAGGTTTGTGATTGTTCCATTAGTCAACCGGGTAAAACCGTACAACTAATTTGTAGCTCAACCAGAAAAAATGTCCAAAATGTATTTACAAAAAGATCCCGGAGTATAGTGAAACATCTTAAATCTTTTGTGATACTTGTACATTGATGCTTTATAAAACTTGTAGGTCAATCTAACCCTCTAACTCAGCATTGTGGGGAAAAAATCTTTAAAATAAAAGGACACTACCTGTTTTGACCCGCAACTCAATTTACGCACTTTGTCACTTCGATGTATATAAATGAAGACTCTAAACGGCAAAACCAAAATGCATAAACCTTGTATTGTATCTTGAAAGCTATATATACATACCTTCCAGTTAAATACAACAATTATACAAGTAATAATCAATATACATCCTATAAATACTTTATCAACATTGTATAATGTCACCTATAATGCATCGTCTTCATCTGATGCGAGCTCGAGACCCTCTGCTGCTAAAAGTTTCGTAATTAAAAGTTTTTTCTTCTCTTCTTCTGCTTTCTTTCTCACCAAATCCCTTTTTTTCAACACGAGTGTGTGTCTCTTTAATGTATTGGCATAATTCTCCATAGATGCCTTCTTCTCTTTTGCAAGAATTCTTCTTTCCTCATCGGGATCTATCTGAAAAGTTAAATAAATAGATGCAGTCAAGAAAATAATCTCGTATGCCACATCCATATTTTGGAAAAAAATACCGATACATAAACTGAATATGTTACCTTTGAACGTGAGAGTTGGCGTACACGAATATTTAACTCGCGCTGTTGCTGTTCAGCCCAAGCAGCGATAGCCATATCACCACGTTGATCAAAAGCCTTCTTCTTTTTCATTAGCCAGTCCATCCATGCTTGAGATGCCTGCCAGCGTAAATAATAACAAAGATTAGTCCATATACAATCATACAAACATGGTTTCAGAGTAGACCAGAAAAGAAACTTCAACGTGAAATGTCCTGGGTATCTTTTTTATCTGTACCCAAAATTGAACTTTCAAAAAATACATTCACACCGACATATACAATACTAGTGGGTGCTCACTTGTTCTTCGGCTTTACCTAATTAGCTTAGACTATAGCTTATGCGCCTAAAATTACATTTTTGATTTTTTACGTGACTTCGATTTTAAATTTCATTTCTGACAGTTCGAAGTCTTTCATTTAAATCATCACATTTTCTCTTATAGCTTTGACTTTTGGAATGATTATGTTCTGTAAATTGATAATCATCTTTTAAGTCTGAAAAAGTATTAAAACATTATTCTGAGCAAGCATAAGTTATCAGACTTCATACCCAAAAATCATAAAAAATTGTGTACATGTATCCATGTCTCGGGAAAAAAAGTGAATAAAAAAAATCGTTAATGATACCTTCATTGGATTGGCTCGGTTTTCCATATCATATTTCCTACGTTCCTCACTATCTATCAGCAACTCATATGCTGCTTGAATCTTAATGAATCGAGCTTCAGCAGTTTCTCCTTCCGCCAGAGAGCCTCTGCCATCATAAACTACAAACACAAAATCATTCCTTAATTCAACATTCGCCACACAACAAAAGAGCCATAGAAACTAAACTGTAGTACACTAAAGACTAAATGCAATACTGTACATCCAAAAGCCATAAAAAGTACCATGTTAGTACGATTTAGGATGTATAAGGAGAGTGGGTCAAGTACAAACCATCGGGGTGATAATACTTTGCTAAACGTCTATAAGCCAATTTTATCTCCTCGTCATTAGCATCACCCTCCAGCTCTGCACAATAAAATTTTAACACATTAGATGTCATAAACTTATAAATAAGCAGAATACAGTTTTCTAATGTTTGATACTTGCTTATTTTAAACTTTTTAACAATAATAGTTTCATCAAACGTTCAAAACTGCTTATTTGCAAAATGCAAATAAACAATCAAAAAGGGTGTTTGGGATACCTAATCTACATCAAAACATTACAATAAGCTGATAAACACTTTTCTTAGTCCAAACACTCAGAAGTACTAATATCCTCTAAAGACCACAATAAGCATATAAAGACAGTTTTTTTCCCGGTAAAAAGTAAAATATAATATAAACCAAAATTATACACCAAGTCAAACTATGGCATACCATGGACAACTCCCATGGCCACATACAGAGACTGTTACAATTGATTGATATATACTATCCTATTCTATACAACCAATAGAACTCAACTAAAAACCATACTAGTATCACCATACAACCCCACACATCTTCAAATATGATACTTAATTTCCAAAAAACCACCATGAGCAGATTTAGAATCAAGATCTTGCATACAGGACATATGCATCTATATAAACAGCAGCTCAATCAAACAAACCTTAGGACCAGAAAACTTACTTTATGTGGACTACTCACCAAGTTACATGAAAACCATTCATTCCATTATTAAGTTGCCCCTCCCAGACCCACTCAACAAAAGAAGAAAGATTCAAGTAGCCCAGGCATTTCATCCACAAGATACAAAGAGATCTGGACCTATACAAATTCAAACCCCAAACACCTGACAACCTTCAAAGCAAGAGTTCATATGTGGCCCACAGACCACAGTAAGGCCAATCAACACTCTATATTCATGAAATTCAACATAATATCATACCCCTGACCATCAGAATACTAAAACTTGCAAACTTAGCAGATACAGTCTAAACTAGCATTTTGGCTCTCATTTGGAGCCTTGTTTAATACAATTTCCAGCCTTTCCAAAAAAAATGTCTAAACTAGCATTATCCCAAACACTACTCTGAATCAGGAAACTTTCCTTATGCGGATTACTCATCAAGGTTACAAGAAATCACTATAATCCACAGGACAAACTTAACACAGAAACCAGATTCAAGAACCTCAATCTTTCATCCACAAGGTACAAAGCCATCTGTTTCAATACAAACTCTATAGGCCAAACACTCCCATAACTCCAGTTCATGCATACATATGTTTTTTTGTACCAGCACAATACTAATTTCAGAGCAGTATAATTTAGCAGTTCACTTATCAATGATTTAGGCTACCTATTTCCATGACACTCAGCAATAGCCATAGCATTTATATTCGCAATGCTTTAAATAGACCAGATTTATTTTCCCTTGGATTACTTCATCTCAGATAGGAAACTCAATCAGTAAACGGACTACATTATATTAGACTGAACAACCAATACTACCAAAGATGTAGTCCCATCTTTCATGACTCACTAAGCTTGGAAGTTGGCAGTAGGTTGTTAAGACTAGGTAGGCATCATCCAAGTACATATAAAGACATTTTAAACTAAGGATGGCTTTAGGATTGCTTACGGTGTGCATGTTTGACAAAGGCTTTTAAGAGCGTGCAGAAGCGTTTAACGTTTAGAACTGAAAGCTCGTTTGCAAAGAGCTTTTAGCGTTTTGTTAAACGTTACATTTCAAACGCTACTTGAAGAAGCGTTTAGCTTTTACATAATCTTACTCTTTATAATCACTGATACAAGTACGATACCAAACGCTTTTATGAAACAAACAGCTACAACTAACTACAACTGCTTGCCGCTAGCCCGCTACTGCTAAATGCTACTTTTAGTTTTGTGAAACATAGCCTTATTTTAAAGTGCCTATTTTTTTCTAAGATAATGCTTAAAGATAAGCAAGTACAATTTACTTATTCCAGCGTAAATCAAACACCCATTGTCAACTATCACATAATGATTCAGAGGGTGTTTGTTTAAGCGAATTTCTGAGCTTACTAGCTCACGTGGCTTCCGCCTACGTTTCCTAAGTTTACTTTTATCGGCTTATGGTACTTACTTCGCTCAAAAATAACAATAAGCTTATTAAGATTAGGGAGTGTTTGTTTAAGCTTATATAGTGGGCTTATGGCTTATGTGATTTCCGGCTTATGTTTCATAAGCTCAATTTTGTGGCTTATTTTGAAACTTTTCGGCTTATATAAGCTTATCATGGCATAATAGGCTTATAGAAGCCGAAAAGGTCCAAAACAAGCCACAAAATGTGAGCTTATAAAACATAAGCCGAAATGAAATAAGCTCATAAGCCCAATATAAAACATAAACATTGAGCGATATTTGGATTAGCATTTAGCTATATTGATGAGCTTATTGGCTTACTAAAAAATAAAGAAAAAACCAATAAGCTCAACTTTTACAGCTTATTAAGTTATTTACTTGAGCTTATGGCCTTTTTAGGCCACAAGCTCAATTTGATCACCTCATAAGCCATGCAAAATGAGGTTATCGCCTTTTTCTTTATTTTCAAATAAGCCAATAAGCCCATCAACATAGCTAATCAAAACACCCCCTCAATATTTATGTTTCATATTAGGCTTATGAGCTTATTTCATTTTGGCTTATGTTTTATAAGCTCACTTTTTGCACCTTATTTTGAACCTTTTCAGACTTATATTATACAAAGATTCAATCTTTATCACAAATAAAATAAACCCATTAACAAAAACATATTAAAAAAAAAAAAAAAAAAAAAAAAAAAAAAAAAAAAAAAAAAAAAAAAAAAAAAAAAAAAAAAAAAATAAAAAAAAAAAAAAAAAAAAAAGTTGTAAGTATATATATACCAAGAGTATCATAAGGTGATTTTTCATTATCACTCCAATTAGCAGCAGCACTAGCAGCTCCAACACTCATCATCCTCCTTTGTTCATTCTTATTAAATGGGCCCCACAAAAAAGACTGAATCTTGAACACATCTGATGACTGTTTAAGGAATCTTTGGTTTGGGTTGTTTCTTTTATTTGAAACCTTAAATATGGATGTTGGTGTTGGTGTTGTTGGGTTGTAACAACAATAGTAAGTTGTAATTGATGTGTATAACTGTATGTGATTATGGGGTCTGCATATTGTTCTTAAATTATTGCTCATTTTTTGAAAAGGTAAAATTTGGTTTTGATTGAATTTTGGGGTTTTTTTGTTGTTGAATTTTGGTTGAAGGTTGATGATGCGTAAAAGAAATGGAAAATAAATTGGATTTTTATTACTATTTTAATATTTTATAGTTTTATAATTGCTAACGGATTTTATAGCGGCAAATGTTTATAGCTGTGATATTATGTTTAAGTGTTTCATGTAATTTTTAGCAGTTGAATTATCATCCGGAGATGATAACAATATCATATCAGTTACACTTTAACAAAATTGGATTGAAATATGGATCGGGATTGAGAACGTGATTGTGATGAATTTATAAAAAAAATAAAAATGTTGAGATTGGGTAATTTTAAGAAAAATATTTATTTTAAAAATAAAAACTATTTTAAAAGCAACTAATTCAAAAACTTTTTTAAGAAACATTTTTGTGAAAAGTAAATAGAATATTGAAAATCAAAGTTTTAAAGTCGTATTTTGGTATTAAACATTAATAAATTTTAAGTTTTAATGATTAAAAACGTTTGTGTATTGTATGATTAGATAATTTTTTTGAACTGTAAATATATTAGAAACAAACAAAAGAAACAAACTAGCAAGTTGTTAGAGATTACAAACACCATATAACATTATATAGCGACATTTGAAAAACTTCCCGCAAACTAAACACCTAAGAATTGGGTACGGTTGGTTGGTGCCATCGGCCTGGTGTTGTGGTAATAGTGTTATCGCCTCAATATTTTTTTTTCTGTAACACCAGAATCTATCACTCAGCATAAAACACCCCTCTCTAATATAAAATGGTGTCATGGATAAAAATGGTGTTATTGGTCCATACATAACCCAATAAAACACAAATACAATACAAAAAATGGAAAAACTCACAACGTGAGGCCTGATGTGGTGTTTGGCACCATCGTGTTGGCTAATCAAGAACGCGAGAGATATAAACGCAACGTACCAAATGCTCTAACAAATACTAATAATAAATGCCTAAAAGTGAACAACTAAACTTAAAACAATACGTGAAGATCCAAAAACCTAATCATCCGATTATTAACTATTGACAAATTCATTTTCTTAACTAACAAATGTTTAAAACATAAGTATTATGAGAAAAATGGTCACGTGCTTACTTATTTGCTCAAAAATCATTAATCGCATTTTTTTTAAAAGTAAATATATGTTATATAGATAAATAAACTAGCAAGAAACTAAAATTACAACGACAATAACATTACACAACAACACCAACATGATGCTACCGACAAGTGACTCTAAACTTACAAAATCGCACTTTTAACATCGAGAACTTAAACTTACAACTACTGTGAACCAAAAAAGGCCTAAGAAACCAAAATGCCAACACATTGAGGTCAGATTTAGGACATTTAAACCCCGTAATAACACGGCAATCACTCGATAGACAGCATAGTACAGGTTACAAACCGACCACGACCTTAACACTTGAGACGAACCTGCCGGAAGCTCAACCAAACACCTCCAAGCCACGCAATCCAACCGAGTGGTGATATTGCTAAAAGTATAAACGGTTGACTAAGAAAAAACCTCAAGTGTATGAACACCACTAAACCAAATGCGTACTGAAACAACCGGTCCAGACCCTTAAACTACGATCCTTGGCGAGCAAACACTTCACATCCTTCATCATGAATTCCGACTTACTTCATTTCGGCTATAACAGTATATTTATATTGACATTCTGGTCACAATCAATGCCTATTAAAGTTTTCAAATTTCGAAGTTGCTTTTGCTGTCTATCACAATATATTAATATTACTACAAAACAAGGATATTAGTATACCAATTGTATCTCATGTTTACTTCATACTCCCAGTCCATACCTTATATGATAGTGGAAGATATCGATTATATGCATTTGTGCATACTAGGTTGTTCACACAATGTTTTTTGTTGTTCTAGGTGTAAGTTTGACTTCATAGTATTCTCGAAACCACACCGTGGACCCTCTTGATGAAAAAAAAACCTAAAATTATTGCCTACTGGGACATGGAGAACGTCCAAATAAGTACTACTAGTGAATCGGGTTACAAAGATGCATCGTAGGCTAAAAGAATATAAACTTGTCGTGTTTAAAGGTTATGGCAGTAGAAAGCTTACATTGCAACAACAGTTAGAATGTCACTATGTGGGGATGTCGCTCATGGACGTCCCCAGTATCTCAGCAAATGCAGTTGATTTGTCTTTAATAATTGATTTATTCAAGACTGCAACAGCCCACCCACCACCATCGATCATAATCTTGATCGCGGGCGACGCAGACTATGCCATTGTACTAACAAAACTAAAAGATAGAGGCCGCATCGCCGCGATCAAGATTACGATCGATGGTGGTGGGCGGGCTGTTACAGTCTTGAATAAATCAGTTATTAAAGACAAATCAACTGCATTTGCTGAGATACTGGGGACGTCCATGAGCGACATCCCCCGCGTACTGACATTCTAACCGTTGTTGCAATGTAAGCTTTCTACTTCCATAACCTTTAAACACAACAAGTTTATATTATCTTGTTTATATTATGGGATTTTAGCCTTCAATACATCTTTAAAGTTGGTAACTCCCGCAAGGTAACCCAATTCACTAGTAGTACTTATTTGGACGTTCTATATCTCCGAGTAGGCAATAATTTCATTTTTTTTCATCAAGAGGGTCCATGGTGTTGTTTCGAGAGTACTCTGAAGTCAAACTTACACCTAGAACAACAAAAAACAATTATGTGAACAACCTAGTATGCACAAATACATATAATTGATATCTTCCACTGTCATATAAGGTGTGGACTGGGAGCATGAAGTGAAACAATTCGTATACTAATATCCCTGTTTTGTATCGTTTTGAGAATAAAGATCATAAAGATCATATTCGTTGGTATCCATAGCATTTTCTTGACGTTAAAAAGAAAAGTATTGTTGAGAAGTGTATTTTTAAGTGTGTGAAAAATAAGAAGATTGATGTGGTATTTATAGAATTTCTAAAAAAGACACACACTTATTATCATCAACAACCACCAAAATACACTTATTACTCATTACCAACTTTATTTTAAAGTTTCAATGTTTGCATTTACCTAAAAGTTTCAATGTTTGCATTTACACATACTTATTACTCATCAACAACCACCAAGACACACTTATTACTCATTACCAACTTTATTTTACAGTTTCAATATTAGCATTTACCTAACAGTTTCAATGTTTGCATTTAGACACACACTTATTACTCATCAACAACTACCAAGACACACTTATTACTCATTACCAACTTTATTTTACAGTTTCAATATTTGCATTTACCTAACAGTTTCAATGTTTGCATTTACATACACACTTATTACTCATCAACAACCACCAAGACACACTTATTACTCATTACACACACTAAAATAAGATTTTCATTAATAAAAAAATACATTAGGAAAAAAAAACATGAAATAAAAACAACACATAGAAATGAAAGTACATAAACTAAACTAGTTTGGTCCAAAATGTTCGAGGCGGATTTGATCTTTAAGGGCCTCGATTCTATCCGCGTCTTCCGGATTCATCCTGCTTGTGTCCATATCAAGCAACTTGAAGTCCTCATTCCGTTTTTTAGCGTTGAAAAGGTCAACTCTTGCTTGTGTCTCACGATCCATTCGTGCCATCTTCGCTTCACGGTCAAAAGCTAATTGTTTTTCCATCACCTCTTGAAACAAATCTTGTTGTGAACCGGAAGTGGTGAATGAGTTTGTAGATCGCTGACTTTTAGACTTTCGTCCTTTGCCTAGTGGACGCCGCAAAGCATCATCTCCAAATAACTCTGGTTCTTCGATTGGCCGTCCTCGATTTCTTCTTACTTGTGTCGAATCAGGATTTCTCCATTTGTGTTTGTCTCTCAAAAAAAGCCAAGCGCTTTTATGAGCAAAATCTCTCCCGCCGTCGTCTTTATACAAAATGTGAACCCGGATCATCAAATCACATATAATACATATAATTTTATATTTTTTATATAGAAAAGTTCAATCCGTCTAGAAGCCGCCTAGGCGGCGTCTAAACCGCCCGACTAGCGCCTAGCGCTATTTGCAACCTTGCTCATACAAACTAATTTAGTACCCACTAAACTTCATTTAATACACTCACCTACAAGCCTTGTAAAAATATATGTAAACTTAATGGGCCTATACCTACTCAAACCCTACACACTACAAATGCACGCCACCCTTTCATTAGAGTGATGTTTTGCACACTCTATAAATTTATTTGCACACTCTAATTTATAGTATTTTGACAGGTATACCCTTACATCACTTTATTCATTTTCACCCTTGTAAGGGAATAAATGTCAAGACACCATAAATTGGAGTATGCAAATAAATTTATGGAGTGTGCAAATCATTACTCCTTTTATTATTGCAGTCAACATAAACATTTCATCACCTACCTTCTTCAACAAAACATATCATCACATACAATGTAAAACTCCTCTCTTCAAATACGCAGCCACAAGAAACAAATTCGTCCCTTTTCTTTCAGCTCGTAAGGAGGTGGATATTGGGCTTTATGGAGATAGGGACAGATCCTTACGCCCGGCTGACATACTACTTTATTCTTGGGATGGTGGACTTGATGTTTGTGTTGATCTTACGGGATCGTCACCCTTGACGCAATCTGGTATGATTGATTTTTTGCCAGGACGTGCGGTTATTGACGCCGCACAACGTAAACGCGTCAAGTACGAAGCTAAATGTGTTGATATCGGATATGGGTTCCTCCCCTTTTCATTCTCCTCTCTGGGAGAACTTGAGAAAGATGCAGTAACCCTACTAAAGCGTATTAGACGATTCTCTATGACTCAAGACATTGGAGCACGGGCTGCGGTTCAAATTTTTAATAAGATTAGTTTTGCTATTGCTAGAGGTGTGGGGGCCCAGTTGGTTTCTCGGCTCCCCACTAATTTCTTGTAAAAATCCTATTAATTGTTAATAAAAGTGTT
>LBNU01015899.1:95616-121645 GCA_014162995.1 Artemisia annua
AATGGAAACCCTAACATATTGATTGCCAGATCTGCTCCAATCCAAAAATGATACAGCGATATTCTGTCTTCAGTTTTAGTAGACTTTTCCAAATTATCCATCTTCTCCAATTCACGTAAAAAAATAACTAATTTCACCATTTGTTTTTTATAAGTGAGATTTACAAAAGTAAAGCAATTAAGTATCAATTCTTATATAAATTAATATAAAACCAAACAATATACACAGGATAACTGATGCTAATAATATGTTGGTATTTGATAACTTTCATTGATACGGCGTATCTGTCTTTTTAGTTTAGTAGACTTTTTCCAACTTGATCCATCTTTCTCCAATTCACGTAAAAAATAACGTACCTTTCGCTATTTGTTGTTTATAACTGAATTTACACAAAAGTAAGCAATTAAGTATCAATTCCTTATATAAAAGTTAATATAAAACAAACAATATTACACAGGATAACTGATGCTGAATAATATGTTGGTATTTGATATTCATCACCGTTTAATGGCCGACTCTAAACGTATAAAGGTCGGTTCTAAGCAATCAATATCGGGGTGGTTCCCTTAGATGACCTCCATTTGGTGTGTTTTGCATTAATTTACTTGGTTGTATTACCTTTGAAAATTTGAAAATACTCGCTAAAAGGTTATTATCTCCATTAGAAATTAACTATAGTGGGAAATATTTATACCTTTTAGCGAGTATCTTCTAAGTTATTATTTTGGTTTAATATCATGGCGTCACTATAGTCTTTAGAATATTATACCATTTCTTCTTAGCAGTAAAATGACTAAGATCACTTACTATGAAATATTTGTCATTCAATAATAAAATGAAAAGCAAGCAAAAGATTGTTGTTTTACTTAAACAACGTTGCATGTATCGAATGTTCTCACGGACTTGAACCAACAGATCCATATGTGGAAGGACAGAATGTCCTACCGAGCACAAACTGGTGGTATAAAAGTGCAAGGGAAATCATGAGATATTCATTGGGGAACAGGAATTATTAAGATGAAAGTTGCATGTTATAAAAGTGTTGTGGGAAATTTCTGAACTTCAAGAGAATGATGAAAAAGCCCTGTTGTGAACAATGGAGAAACTCAAATTATGAAAAGCCTGTTTGAGAAATTTCTTTCATCTCATTTCATGAAAATTGTAAAATCCTCTCTTAAAAGTACGCAACCCAACAACAAATTCAAACAACTAAATAATATAATAATAATAATAATAATAATAATAATAATAATAATAATAATAATAATAATAATAATAATAATAATAATAATAATAATAATAATAATAATAATAAAAGGATAACGACAGAAAAGAAAAGGAACACGCGAGGCTTGGTACCGTGCTTGTGTCGTCACGTCGCGTTTTTCGGGACCATTTGGGCTGGTCGTGACGGCTCAGGACGCGATAACGCAAGCCACGATCGCATTTTGCCGGAAAACACAAGCGTTGGCGCAGGGTACCCGAGGCTCTGATGATGCGTAAAAGAAATGGAAAAGAAAATCCATTTTATTATTATTTTAATATATTTAGACTTTAAAATTTTCAAATGTTTATAGTCGTTATATTATGTTTAAGTGTCTTATGTAACTTTTAGCAGTTGAATTGGGCAGTCGAATCACTAATTATTATTTGAGGTTGGCAGGGACAACCTTCTGGGTAAGTACTGTAGAATCGATAACTAACTTAATATCGTACTAACTCGCCGTTAATATATGTATATGTATATATATATATATATATATATATATATATATATATATATATATATATATATATATATATATATATATATATATATATATATATATATATATATATATATATATATATATATATATATATATATATATATATATATATATATATATATATATATATATATATATATCAACACTTGAAAAACTTCCCGCAAACTAAACACCTAAGAATTAGGTACGATTGGTGCCATCGGCCTGGTTTTGTGGAAAAAGTGTTATCTCCTCAACATTTTTTCTTATAATACCAGAATCTATCACTCAGCACAAAACACCTCTCTAATATTAAAGTGGTGTCATGGGTTCATACATAAACTAAATAAATAAATAAATAAATAAATAAACCTCACAATGTGAGGCATGTACGGTGTTTGGTGCCATCATGTCGGCTAGTCGAAAACGTGAGGGACAAAAACACATCGTACCAAATGCTCTAACAAATACTAACAATGAACGCTTAAAAGTGAACAACTAAACTTAAAACAATACGCGAAGATCCAAAAACCTAATTATCAGATTATTAACTATGACAAATTTATTTTTCTTAACTAACAAATGTTTACAACAAAAGTGTTATGAGAAAAATGGTCACGTGCTTGATTATTTGCTCAAAAATCATTAAGCACATTTTTGTAAAGGTAAATATATATGTTATATAGATAAATAAACTAGCAAGAAACTAAAATTACAACGACGATAACATTACACAACAACACCAACATGACGCTACCGACAAGTGACTCTAAACTTACGAAATCGCACTTTTAACATCGAGAACCTAAACTTAAAACTACCTTGAACCAAAAAAAGGCCTAAGAAACCAAAATGCCAACACATTGAGGTCAGATTTAAGACATTCAAACCCCGTAATAACACTAGGGCAATCACTCGATAGAAAGCATGGTACAGGTTACAAACCGACCAAGACCNAAAGTTTGATGAAGTTTATCAATTCCTTGAGTTAATGCATCTTCTGCTTGTCGACAAGTGTGTCTAAGCTTCGATAAATTCACGATTTGTGCATCCGTCAAAGGCTCAAACTGTGGCATTAGTATCTACCAAAATACAAGAGGGGAATTGTTGGAACATCAAATTTATCATATTACAAACTATAAACTCTTTGTAACAACTTACATATAAGATCTCTGAAGGTCGAAATCCACCTAGCCATTGGAATAACCTTTCAACGGGCGATTTCCATGAGCCATACAACAAATTAAAAGCGTCTACTTTTGCAGCATCTGCTTTCATACGAAAAAGCTCGTCATAGTGGTTTACAACACCATCCACAAATACACGAAGCTCATCGTCGATTACATCACTTTGTAGAATACTCACAAGTTGAGACTCTATTTTTCGTTGCTCAACAACCCACAAATCATATTTCTTCTCAAATGCAACAACTCCTACACAAGAATAGTTGATCATAAAGATATCATATTCTTAAGTTTGTTAGTATGACTAATCACTGTATAAATATGAAATCACGTACCCGAGTTGATGTTACCAAGTAATAGACCATGAACTCTATTCGATAGATCCATGTATGCATCCTGTTGTCGAGTCTTCTCGATTTCGTGCTCCAGTTTTGCCAACTTCAGACGTCCGAGTTCCAGTTGTTGAACATATGCCTATAGTTTATAAAAAGAGAGTAAGATCACACTAAGTTCAAAAACATCACTTAAAAATTAAAACACGGTATATGAATGTATACCTTTTTCTTTAAACGACTTTTTCGTGCAGCTTCACGATTCTGAGCTAATCGTCTTTGCAGCTGAAAGATGATAACATTTTACAACATATAAGCTCATCAACTAACATGTCCCTGTGTATACAAATACATCTAAATACTCACATAAGTACCTTATTTGAAACACTTTTTTCCGAATCTCGTGGAGATTCTAACGATTCTTGAGAGTTGTAATCGGGCTAAAGAATCCAAAAAAAATAGTTAACATCGCGTAACTAAACAAAAACACGATCCATATGCTAATAAGTAACGAAAAAGTAGTATTTTCTCACGATGTTGGTTAGCCTTGTGTCGAGTTGAGGGGCTATGGACTCATGACTCGTATTCGGGCTAACATGAGTCTCATATGTGTCGACCCACATGCTAATATTGTGATGAGGATCGCATGTATCACTCCTTCTCGATGTCGAAAGATGGGTTGGTGCTGGAGCCATTTGCATGCTAAATTAATTGCTAATTCCTAATATAGATGGGGGGAAAAAGATGTTTAATCTCTTATCAAGTTACTATAACTAGTAAGGCTTTCATTATGAGCAATGAAACCAACTTATTTAGGAGAATACATATATAAAAGTAGTAATGAGAAGAGAGAGTCTTGAAGAACAAAAAGATGTGAATTTGGTTGGCTTTATATAAACAAGAAATGAAACCCATTAAAATAATAAATAAACATATATAAATGTTATTTTCATCTTTTTAAAATGAGAATCCATGATCATGATGTGTGTTATATTTTCTGTTTTTTGTCTTATACTTTGTGATGTGCACACTAATATTAGTGGATACTATTATACAACTCACCTTGCTTTACATCTTTGCTCAAAATAATTGGTCACCTCCAATACAATATACTAAATGTTTTTGTGTTAATTGATCAAAATAATTGGTCAATCTTTTATATAAAATGCCAAGTTTTTCATATTACATATAATCACACTCATCACAAAAAAAAAATGTATTAGTTTTACATTCATTAAACTAAACGGACGAGGAAAACCTACTCATCTACCTTAATCCTAGTTTGTCACGTGTTTTTTTATATATGAGAAGTCATGTCTTCGGACGAGAAAGTTCTTCCGGATCAAGCTTTAATCTATGCGCCCACCTCAACTAAAGTAAACTAGAAATAGTGTATTCTTATATCATGTTAGTTTTCTTATGAATCGATTATTTTGCATCATACCTTTCAAATTAACACTAGTTAACTTTTGGTTTTCTCTTTTTGGACAGAGTACAAAAAATGTGAACCATCCACGCCAAAAAGCAAAAGACTTGACAAGCCATCCTTTATTCGATTAAAATATCAAATTCGATGGTCACATATAATTGTAATTTCTTTTAAGTGGCATATAAGGTTATATAGCAATATATATATAGACACATACACACAGTGACAGAATCAGGGTAAGTTTCGGGATGATCTCGGAACACCTATAAATTTTTGCGACGTAGTGCTAATTCTTGTAACCATAAGTCGCAATCACCACAAGCTTATAACCATTACCAAATATAAACCAATGTCATTTTAAAATACGAAGAAGCTACACGTATACAGTTCTTTTCTAACATAACATAAAGTTGGAAACTAAAGCAAATGAAAACGATGTTTATAAGGCTTAGCTTTTTCAATAATCTAATAGATAATGACATTAGCCTTTATGGAAAGTTAGTTGGTTCAGATTTTATTATACTTTTTTTTTCCTTGGTGTTTAAGATTCCAACAATTTTGTTTGACAATTATTTAATTACCCATTCAAATGAGTTAGTGGTAAATTCTTTGGTTTCCTCACACAATATTAAGGGTTCAAACTTCGCTAAGTTTGTACATTTGAGGGTAGCCAGAGAAAGATAGAAAATGGTCACAGTGAGCATCAGACATTTGTGTGGTATACATAAAAATTTATGTCAAAGTTTATATAAAAATGTGCGTTTACGAGTTAGATCAACCTTTTCACTAAGAAAAAGGTTTTAATAAGTACAACGATGAATTCGTTGTTTGAGGCTCAAGAACAACTCTTACATGGTACAATATTTTGAGGAATGATACAATCACAAACAGACTTTCATAAAAACATCCACAAAATAACGTGTCAACGGATGATTGGTTTAATCAAAGAAAGGAGAAAGAAATTGCCATAAAATACACCAATCATCCGTTGACACGTCATTTTGTGGATGTTTTTGTGAAAGTTTGTTTGTGGATGTATCATTCCTCCAATATTTTTACCTTAAAGTAGTTTTCCTCAACATGACCAAGAAATTGTCGATTCCAATCTCGTTCTTAAGCATTTTATGTATAAATGACAAATATTTACCAATTGCGATATACGCTTTGAACTACTACAACAATAAAACTCAATTCCTCCGGAGCAAGGAATGGAGGAGATAGTTTGTGCGAGGGTATATGTGAGCAAAATACACATTTTCAAACTCTTACAAGAAATTTCAAGTGAAGTCTTGTCCCAAAAGCTTTTTCTTTAAGAAAGAAGTACCTTTTCTTCTCCACTCCATAACCTTAGTAAAGTAACACCAGCTAGTAAACAAAAGCAATGTCACTTGCCATAAAGATATAGTCAAATGAAAGGCAACTAACTTCCTTTTTTATCAAAGGCCAAGTTTACAAGAGTGACACAAGTGACAACTGTATTTTTTTGCTGATACACGACTTACATTTTGTTGTGAATCAACATGACATGATTTCTATGAAACAAACGAATTTATGGCAGAACGTACAAGTCAAATCGGCGATCACAGGATGTTAGAGTATGTTATGGTAGTCGACCACATACCACGCCATTGGTTTGCATACTATAACTCAAGGGTAGATTTGTCATTAACAAATATCTCTTACTTCAGAGAGAAGGAATATGCAACTTTATTTGGAAACCTTTTAAAGTTGCATAAAGGCAACACAAACTAGCTCCCTGTCCCATATACATTGGCAACAATTATGTACAAAATGAGTAAATTATTACTAAAACCATAGTAGAACACATTCAGTGCCTGTGAGCGTGAAAAAGTGATATCGCAGTTTCAAACATTATGATTATGTCAAATTATGTTAGCAAAGATGACATAATAAGAGTATTAGCAACCTACTATTTGCAGCTAAACTAAAAGGCTAAAACGGTCCCATATATACAAAGTTGGGATTTTACTATTTACATGTCTTCTTTACATTCACAAATTTTTTTTTGTCATCATCCCCTAGCGTTTGAGCAAGCAGAAAAATGATTAGCACAGTCGACCACAATTCACCTGTATTTTAGAAAGAAAAAAATATATCTATTAGCAATTAAACAATTGAAACTGAAAAGCAATTTGATCTATGAATAACAATAATGTGACAGTGAAGCAGTAATGCTTCTCAACTAAGGTCTGACTGAAGAGGAAAGTTTTTGTATGCAGTCCTTTCCTAGCGTATATCAGTAAACTCGGTATTCGTATTTACACACATGTAAGACAGGTGTTTGGATGACATTTAGAAGTGATTATGTGGTATCATATAATCAGTTGTAAAAAAAAAATGGGCCGTGTGTTTGAAGTTGTGATAATCCAATAATCAGAGTTTGCAACATTTGGCAAATCCGGTTTGTTTAAAAACATCACTTAAGATGACCAAAACCAATATTTATTTGAAACAGTGTCGACTGATTATAATGAAATAATCAGATAATCATTAGTCACTTCTATCCAAACATTAAAAAAACTGATTATTTCAACTTCAGATAAGTAGTTCCAAAACTCAAATCAAAACACCCACTAAATAGAATCTACGTAAATTAAAGCAAAATTATGCACAAAAAAAGGTATCTTCAACTACTCCATTTAGATCTACTTACTTTTTATACTTTTTTTTTTTTTTCCTTGGTGTTTAAGATTCCAACAATTTTGTTTAACAATTATTTAATTACCCATTCACATGAGTTAGTGGTAAAGTCTTTGGTTTTCTCACACAATATTAAGGGTTCAAACTTCGCTAAGTTTGTACATTTGAGGGTAGCCAGAGAAAGATAGAAAATGGTCACAGTGAGCATCAGACATTTGTGTGGTATACATAAAAATTTATGTCAAAGTTTATATAAAAATGTGCGTTTATGAGTTAGATCAACCTTTTCACTAAGAAAAAGGTTTTAATAAGTACAACGATGAATTCGTTGTTTGAGGCTCAAGAACAACTCTTACATGATACAATATTTTGAGGAATGATACAATCACAAACAGACTTTCATAAAAACATCCACAAAATAACGTGTCAACGGATGATTGGTTTAATCAAAGAAAGGAGAAAGAAATTGCCATAAAATACACCAATCATCCGTTGACACGTCATTTTGTGGATGTTTTTGTGAAAGTTTGTTTGTGGATGTATCATTCCTCCAATATTTTTACCTTAAAGTAGTTTTCCTCAACATGACCAAGAAATTGTCGATTCCAATCTCGTTCTTAAGCATTTTATGTATAAATGACAAATATTTACCAATTGCGATATACGCTTTGAACTACTACAACAATAAAACTCAATTCCTCCGGAGCAAGGAATGGAGGAGATTGGATGTAGAATGTCACACCCTTCAACGAGAGTAGACTGCTTGTAGAAAAACCTCCGACAATAGTGTGCGCGAGAGTATATGTGAGCAAAATATACGTTTTCAACTCTTCCAAGAAACTTCAAGTGAAGTCTTGTCCCAAAAGCTTTTTCTTTAGCAAAGAAGTACCTTTTCTTCTCCACTCCATAACCTTAGTAAAGCAACACCAACTAGCAAACAAAAGCAATGTCACTTGCCATAAAGACATAGTCAAATGAAAGGCAACTAACTTCCTTTTTTATCAAAGGCCAAGTTTACAAGAGTGACACAAGTGACAAAACTGTATTTTTTTTTGCTGATACACGACTTACATTTTGTTGTGAATCAACATGACATGATTTCTATGAAACAAACAAATTTATGGCATAACGCACAAGTCAAATCGGCGATCACAGGATGTTAATGTTATGGTAGTCGACCACATACCACGCAATTGGTTTGCATACTACTCAAGGGTAGATTTGTCATTAACAAATATCTCTTACTTCAGAGAGAAGGAATATGCAACTTTATTTGGAAACCTTTTAAAGTTGCATAAAGGCAACACAAACTAGCTCCCTGTCCCAGATACATTGGCAACAATTATGTACAAAATGAGTAAATTATTACTAAAACCATAGTATAACACATTAACACATTCAGTGCGTGCGAGCGTGAAAAAGTGATATCCCAGTTTCAACATTATGATTCTGTCAAATTATGCTAGCAAAGATGACATAATAAGAATATTAGCAACCTACTATTTGCAACTAAACTAAAAGGCTAAAACGGTCCCGTATATACAAAGTTGGGATTTTACTATTTACATGTCTTCTTTACATTCACAATTTTTTTTTTTTTTGTCATCATCCCCTAGCGTTTGAGCAAAGCAGAAAAATGATTAGCATAGTCGACCACAATTCACCTGTATTTTAGAAAGAAAAAAATATATCTATTAGCAATTAAACAATTGAAACTGAAAAGCAATTTAATCTATGAATAACAATAATGTGACAGTGAAGCAGTAATGCTTCTCAACTATGGTCTGACTGAGGAGGAAAGTTTTTGTATGCAGTCCTTTCCTAGCGTATATCAGTAAACTAGGTATTCGTATTTATACACATGTAAGACAGGTGTTTGGATGGCATTTTGAAGTGATTATATGGTAATAGTATAATCAGTTGTAAAAAAAATGGGCCGTGTGTTTGAAGTTTGTGATAATCCAATAATCAGAGTTTGCAACATTTGGCAAATCTGGATTGTTTAAAAACATCACTTAAGATGACCAAAACCAATATTTATTTGAAACAGTATCGACTGATTATATAATGAAATAATCAGATAATCATTAGTCACTTCTATCCAAACATTAAAAAACTGATTATTTCAACTTCAGATAAGTAGTTCCAAAACTCAAATCAAAACACCCGCTAAATAGAATCTACGTAAATTAAAGCAAAATTATGCACAAAAAAAGGAATCTTCAACTACTCCATTTGGATCTACTTACTTTTTATAATGAGTCCATTGAGGAACCACGTCATTTCCTCTTTGTTGCATCAATAAACATAGCTCGAGTCCAATGCTCCACATCCTCAGTGTGTGACGGTGGAGGTGGTAAAGTAGGATGTTCCACAAGATCCCAACCATCCGTAAGTGTTTCATTCTTCCCATGGTCGGCCGTATCACCAGCATAAAGGTAACTAGCAGCAGAGCTTGAAAGACTTTTGTCCCGTGTACCTCTCTGTATACGGAAATAAAAAGTAGCAACCATTAAAACTTGCAAAATAGATGTTCCACTTTATTGTAAATTTGAATGAAGATGTACCATGGAAGCTGAAGTATGTGTACTTTCAAGTAAAGTACTTGATGAAATAGCTGAATTTACATTCCACACGGAATAGTTTAACTGCTGAACTGGTTTAGAAGATCTGCAAGTTCAAGATCACAAGAATGTTTTAATACAAAAAAGCATTATCTCTAATAGGTCAAATGAGTGAAATCGAAAAACATGCCAAAACTCGCCCACACTCTACTTCTATAGGCATAATACCTCCTATTCCATTTAGTTGAAAAACTTTAATTACTTAAAATAACATCTTTGTAATATATTCGACAAACTAATTACATTTAAAAATATAAACAATTTCTCGGCAGAAAGTGTTATGGTCAACCAGACTCGACCAATTTTGACTCGTACACAAAGGTTACCCATTTTCACACCTACAGTGGATAAATGTCTCAATGAGAGAGAGAAAAATGTACCTTGAAGAAGCCATTTTCAAAGAAACAGCGTGTCTAACTTCCTTAGAAGAAGAAAGCATCGCTAATAATTTAGCAAATGCTTCAAAGGTAGATGCCTCAGGTGGAACTTCTAGGCATAAAGAGTTGTAACAATAGGCTGTTACACAGGCAACACTTTTCTTCAGAAGTGAAATTCCTTTCTGCAAATCCATGTGTGTCTCGATGGAGTGAGGGGAAGCAGATGCATAGCTGAAGCTGCCACTACTAGAAGAATCTAAACGAGCCTTCCTCTCAGATTCCATTGAAGCAACACCAAAGTTACTAGAACTTTTATCTGACCATGATGTTTCGCCTCCAGTGGTGCAAAAATTTTGGCGGGGGATAAAAAGTGGATATTCATTGCTGCATTGCATAAAAATGAATCAATAGACTATATAGAGGGTGCTTGGATGCATGTTTTTAAAGTGATTACGTGGTATTGAATAATCAGTAAACGCAAATTCAAACACTGGACAATAAATAAACACACCTTCTAAGTGATGGACCTGCATCCCAGTAAGAAGCACGCTGCCATATTCTGGAAGACGAACCCTGCATCAAAAAGATACTTAAATGAGCTAAAGCATGAAGCTTTATATGTTGGTTCAATAGACTCAACATGTGAAGTTCCTAAAATTAAAACCATACCCACGAGGAATGTAAGATGGTTTCATCACATCATCACATTATGCAATATGTATTGGAATTACTTAAGACGATTGTTTTATAAATTATAATGAAGTTTCAGTATAGACTCGAAATTATAAGACCGTCCTATACTAAAACAATACTAAAAACCACAGAAATGAATGGAAATAGCATGAACACAGATTTCTTTAGACGGCACAAAAGGTAATTAGAAATTACCGCAAAACCCGAGTGGTGAAGAGCAGGAGCACCAACATTGTGAACAATAAGATTAAGAAGCTGCAACATATACCTGTCACATCCATTGAAAATAACGATTCTTAAAATAAGTAACAAGGCCGTTTAATAAATCTACAATCTCTACCATCATATGTATGTATATATAAGTAGATCAAATATGGAGAGACGCCTACCCCAAAGAAGCAGCAAGCTCGTCAGAGGGGACCGAGTGGGGATCAAGTCCTTTTGGTAATCGTGCATTGCATATTTGATCATATTGTCCACTTGTCCCGTCTTCCCTATCTCCATCTATGTTGACCTGCAACCAGAATTTGAAAACATTATATCAAAGTTCAAACATATGACAGTAAGGCTCAAATCAATTAACGAAACACAAAGTGCGTACCTTGCGCTGTGGAAACAATTTGCATATTTGTTTGATAACAATAGATTGTTTATGTAGACGGTCTGATGTAATTGCCATCTGCTTGTCATATAATTTTTGCTGTCAAATACAGTTGTAAATAAAAAAACCTTTATACTATTTCGCTTAAAAGAAAATAAGAATGATAAAGGTCATAACTAAGGACAATTCTTACATGCCCGAGACTTTGAGTGCAAATAAGATTAGGATAATACTTCTCGAGCTGCTCTTTGCGGGTTCTTTCCAACTGCAAAATGGAAAGATGCATCAACTTTATTACTCAATATCTAGCACATACATCTCCTCAGTATAATGTAAACAAAATAGAGCACAAAAACATTTGCATACCACGTCCATGGATGATTCAAGCGATTCAAACCTGACTTTTAAGTCAGCACCCATCTCTTGAACCTTGGCTTTATCTATAAAGTACAAATTTAGTAAATAAAGGGTAAAACGATCTAATGATATCAAGTGCGAATATTAACCACAGGCGTTAAATATACAACCTTTCGATAGTTGTTCTTTACGAAAATGAAGCTTCTCACGCAACGCGGCAAGTTTCTCATGTTGCTGCACTTTCCAACTGAGTTGATCATCTGCCTTGCTCTTAAATAACAAAGTTAAGGAACACTAGTTAAGGAAAACCTTCTAAACGAGAACTATAATAAACATGAGAAGCTGTAGATGACCCCTAAACGACTAAACCTTCTGATAATGTGGGGCTTTTTTAGCATGAGAAATCCTTCTATTAAGCTAACCTTAAGGGGGGTTTTACTAAGCTTATATTCTGGGCTTAAGCTTATGTTAAATAAGTAGCTTATGGCTTATGATAAATAAGCTCAAAAGCCAAGGTTGAGTGTTTGGATTAGCTTATGACAAAAAGGAGGAAAAAAGTGTTACGAGAAAATGGGTTATCAACCCCCCTTCCTTATATAAGCTCACAAGACAAAGCTTATCCAAACACTTGAATGAGCTTATTTTGTTATCTGAACTAATAAGCCCCTTAAAAAAGCTAAAAGAAGCCTCCTCTAGGAAGAACCTAGTCCATGTCTGTCCATTCACTCAACCCAATGTTAATAAAAAACATAACTAAATTCTTATCACACCCAACGTCAACAACTACAAAACCTTGCTGCATATCTAGTCAACCTCTGTATTCTCTTTGCATAGATGTTTTAGGGCATTATCGTTCCAAAAAAGCTTTTCCTTAACGACCATTTCTACCTTTCATAACTACTTTGTATCAGACATACAGATTACAATTTACTAACTAACGATTACAGGAAAGAATATTATACAATGCTTAGAGCTTATTTGATATCCGACTATATTGCATAAGCCCCAATTTTATGGCTGGTGTATGGCTTATATAAGCTTATTATATCATATCATAATAAGTCACAAAATAAGCCAAAAAATTGGGGCTTATGAAATATAAGCCGATATCAAATAAGCCAACATATAGGGAATATTCGGCGAAGACTAAAAGAGCTGTTTATTTTGATAAAGTGTTTGGTAACATAGTTGTATAGTCATAATTAGTAAGTGGAGACGCTAGTTGCTCGGTTATGCTACTAGAAGTAGCGTTTTTGATTTGGAGCGTTTAGAAAAAGTAGGAAGGCAAGTTGCTTGTTTCCAAACAAGCATTTTGAGCAAAACGCTAACCGTTAGTTGCTAACTACTTTAAAACGCTCCTAAACACGCTCCTAAACGCTTAAACAAACACCCCCTAATAACAAACAGTCCGTGCATTAAACTAACGAACCTTGGCAACAAGGACGTGACTGAGCTTCAAATACAAAGCATCTCGACGAGTCTTTAACGACGTCAAATTCGTTCCATACAAATTCAACCTACATAAACAATAAAAATCAAATTTTTAACCCANAAGGTTTTATATACCTGTGATTAACACAGAGAGAGCAAACAGAAGCAAGATTTGGATTGTCACAAATCCCACAGCTTGAACTTTTCCTTGTCATTCTAATTTTCCTTCCCCCAATTCTCAAAACCCTAAAAAAAAAAATATTCAATTAACATTGATTTCAATAGCTAATAAATTTGGGGTTTTCAACAATTGATGGTTTAGGGTTTTGATTTAATGGTTTTAATTAATTTATGGATTTTGAATGTGATTGGGGGTGTGTTTACGTGAAATTTATTTGTAATTTTCATACAAGTTTACGTGTTACTTGTTAATTAGATAAACTTGTATCCCAAACTAAGGGCTTGTTTGGTTTCTATTTTTTTTTTTTTTTTTTTAACGGCGAGTTAGTAGTCGGATATAGAATTTGGTTAATGAGATAAGCTTATTTCCCAAACTAATGGTGCGTTTGGTATCCGAATCGGAATGGGTCTATATATTTCATTCTGATTCAAGATGTCCATTCCCATGGGCTCTTTTCTTTTTCCACTACAAAACGCAAATATTTATACTCTTTTTCATACCATATTTTGTCATCAAAACATAAACAATCGCAATGACACTTTTTTATATTCATTGTCATTAAACCTTATACCAAATCTGATACACATTATCATTCCTAGCAACAAACCAAACAGTCCTTAACATGTAGTTTATGTTTCTCTATTTATCAGTTTAATCGAGTTTACCATATTACTCATGTTTAAAATTATTACAAAGTATAAAGAAAACATTAGTTAATTAGATAAGTATACAATTATCATTTTAAAAAGTAAAAGAAAGAAAGTAGTAATAGTTATATTCTTGTGTGTTTTTTGTCGGCGGACAATTATTTTGAGACGTAAGCATTATAGTTTGATTTTCATATTCAGCGTCTACTTTTCTATTTCAGGCAATTACTAAAAGGTAAGTAGAAAATATTAATCGAGTTTCTCATATTAATTGGTTACCGTTAAAATTTTATCAAATAGAAATCGGTAACAATAATGTTTTTTCTTCAACTGTTTTTTTCTTTTTCTTTTTCATATGGATTATTATTTTGATACGAAAAAAGTATTTATATATTATTGTAAAACTCCCGGTATATATTCTCAACATTCAACAATATTTAAAAACAATTAAGTGCACAAAAATGTTTATTTAATGGATAATCCATGTCGTTGGATTTTTTTTGGCTAGATGCAGCCAATCTTCAAGAATCTCATCTCAGACAAGGTTCAGTTGTTTCATGTGTATTAAGAAAAAGTTTCGCCTTTTTCTTAGCACCACAAGAACGTTTGTGCCAGATGAATATGGTTGTGAATAATCAAAAGCCCCGCCACTAAGCTACACACTTGATGTTATTAGACACCAACTTTAACAGGTTCACATATCTCGCCTTAAAAGCACTGCTTATGCTTAAAAAAATAACATCATATTCGCAAAATGCTACAAACCAGAACCGAATGCTCATTGAACTTAGATGTCAAAAGATCTTTTTGTGATACAATCGAATGAAAATAAAAACCACCCGCTTACATCAAAGTTGAGTCTAACTACGTTATAAGTATCAATATATTAAAGTGACTTCTCTAACAACAGACATAAGCATCAAAATACATTTCGCATCCTCCCTTACTTAATGAACATGTTTGAAGCTTAGTACAAGATGACAACTGATAAGCAACCTTGCCCTACCCATGAACACATTGACCTTGAGCAAACACCCAGCCTCAGATCAACAACTAAAAAAGACATATACCCAGATTTGTTAAAAAGCCAGACTTGAAAACCTTGATACGAGCCATTGAAAATCTTCAAATAGAAGACATCTTTCGTTATCTCTATCACACACACGCTTGACCACAATGACATTGACAAAACACCACTCAGAAAGTAGTCGCACAAAAACTAAACATACATACAGTTACATACAAACCTGTGTTAATATGCATCTGTTATAAAACCACTTGAAAACACAGATTCATGTAACACTTGTTAGTTGGAAACTAATATAATGATTTTTTACTAAATGAACTTGATGTTTTGCAAATAATGTTAAAAGTCAATAACAAGTGTACAACTATAAACACGTTTACAATAATCTATAAAATGATTCAGTAGTTCAGAAAGCACCGTCTCTCTATCTGGTCTTCACTTCTTAACCATATATCCACCCAGGTACAAACTCGTATCGCAGTCGTTCTACTTTTAGTTCTAATCTATAGGTATCTCGTGAAACCCTCAAAGCCGAAACAAGAACTTAATCAATGTTTACATGAAGTTATCTCGGATTAACTTCTCCATTTTTTCCATCTTTTGGATAATTGTAGGGTTCATTAGATCTCGAGCTTCTTTTACAAGTGTCCCTTCTCTGCTGAAATGGTAAGCATTAACCACTGCTTTGATCCAAGTATGCAGTTTCTCAGGTGTCCTGCAAAGTCATATAATTTCTGAGTTATCGAATATATGTGAGTGTAACTTGTAAAGTGCCTAAATGAATACTGCTGCTTGCAAAACGAGTGATTGGTGATAAAATTATGGAGATTTGAAAGCAATAACGATATCATACTTGGCATATATCTTTCAGAAATGCCTCGTTCTTGCAAACTAGTGTTTTTTTGTGCATTTTCATAAAGATTGTTAACAAAAAAAGAGAAAGTGATTATACGAAAAGTCAACCCCCTATGGTCTTCCGTCTGTCTCAAAAACTGATATCATAATGTTTTTAAATCAATTTTGGATGAATTTAGCCTCGTGTTGGGACTAGCCTAACATATAGTATGGGACTTATTGCATAGAAAAGATAATCAGCTATTCAACTCTATGTTGACTGCTAATTTGGGCAACACACCATTTTTCACCCACAAAAGGTTCAAACTTTCAAATCTTGTGATACATAAACTCAGTTTCAAAATATTCAATTTAGCCTAATCTGACTCGGTTACTCTATCAAAATGATCATATGTCAGTTGACACGGTAACCAACTTTGGGCTTGGAAGACGAGCCTAAATGCAAACTTATTGAAAGTTTTGAACCTCTTCATGGAGTGCAAACAAAGTAATATACTCAAATTAGTGATGGCCCAAAGTTAGGTACCTATCTATGCAAATTGTCCTAACTTATGGATCCGTGGATCCGCCATTCATAATCTTGTCAGCCATTGTTACAAAGAAGTTGGGTTAGAGGGGTAAAACGAAAAAAGTACAAGAAATGAGATGGACGACGTACGTATATAAATTATCGAAATCCTTTCCTTCAAGCTCATCACCAGGGGTAAAAGCGTCTTTTAGCCCACACATCAACTCTTCAGGATCTTCAATAGAAAGGAGATACTTAACAATCCGAACCTCTTTTGGCATAAGCCTTTGAAGATTACCTCTTGCTGTCATGTACAAATGATATAATATATCTTTCGCCTGACATAAGCAACATAACAGCAAACAATTCATCACGCCAATCCACAAATAATAAGACACATTTAGCATTCAGCGTCTTTTTTGTTCAACGTCAATACAATATAAATTCATAATTCATAGATTCAAATATATATACCTCATCTTTCACCATGTTTGTTTCCTTTGCAGCAGACCAAGCTTTAGTGATCATCAAAACCAAAGCTGAATCTAATTCATTTTTTTCTGCCAGATTATCGATCTTCCTACAAGCAGCATCAACAGAAGGAGAATTGATAATGTCATTAAACTTTAACTCTGCAGCATTGATCGCTTCAATGCTTTCGGTTGCAGTATCGTAAGCTTGCACAGAAGCCAAGCACATGTTCCCAACTTTTGCAATTGCTAGTCATATTGGATAAACAGAGATAAATTTATTAGCAAGAGCACTACTGAAGCATACAATTCAAAGATTAATCAGTAAAAATAAACATTGCAGCTTTCTATTCGTCCTGTTATCTAAAGATAATGCAGGTGGATCAAAACAGCAAAGATATCCGTTTTGGGCTCATAATTCGTACATAATAAGACATCAAGAATAAGCATCAATGGTTCTAATGAATCACAAAGATCTGAGTCTCACCATTTTGTTCTACCTCATTATCGTGATAAGACTCTGCAACTGCATGAAGATGCAGAAAAAACTCTTGTGTGAAATCTTTACGTCTCCTAGCAACAATATCACCAATCTCAGAAGGCGCGTTTTTCACAACTTGAAGAAGTTCGTTATGCCGTTGCACATCTTTATCAACCTACAAAAAGACATATACGATTCATTAACACTCTAAGGACCTATGATATTAGTTTACAATGATATAAGGGACTTAGTTAAGGGTAACCTTTAACGAAGTAACCGGTTTCCTTATTTGATTATAAACTTACAACATAGGCAATTAAAACGTTGACCTCGGAAGCACCTTCGCTAAAATAAAAGTTAACCGAATGTAAGCCCCTATTATGTGCAACTCCCTTTTAAAAAGTTGATAAACAGGAGAATTTAGACTTTTGTGGGGAGTTGAAAATCAGAACTTTCTCAGTTTTTACGGCATCTGGAACATTAACGATAACTAAATTTTATTATTTTATATTACCTCTTTCAACTTTCTTCCAAGCCGTAGCAGATTGTGCTTCATCCCAGGGTCGGTTTCTTTATCTGCCCGCTCTTGACATCTTTCAAAGAAGTGAGGTCGAATAGTATCCCATTCCTTGCTAAAAGCTAATAGCCTTCTCCAGTCACCAGGATTCGGTTTGTCAACCATGAAAACCTCAATTAACTTGTCACATATTCGGACCATTTTAGGGTCACTCGCATCATCGCCATTATCTTCACCACTTTCAGAATTAACTTGCGGGTAAGCTTGTTTCTTAATCGACTCGTGATCCGTAGTAGAATCATTTGGTACAGCAGTTGTGTCACCAACTACAGCTTTAATCGTAAAACTATGTAGTTTCAACCTTTCTGACGTCAACTTAAGACCTGTAACGATTACAAATCCGTGATCGTTAATTTAAGAGCTACCGATCAAATAGTTTACAAAAGTAACAAAACATTTGAGAGAAACAACTTCCTCCAATGATCAATCAGTTTCTTGTGAAGTTACCTACCTCTATAAATACGAGACGGTGTTTGGCACTGAGTTTTTAGTTTGGTTATCTATTTATTGTATTTTAAAGTCTAAGATGATTAGTGTTTTCTAAGAATTAATAGGCCTCATAACTTTTCACTAAAACTATTCATATACAAGTAAAAAAAACGAAAATGAACCGTAGCCCTAAACTCGCTCACAAGTCACAACCACAATCATTTTCCTATTTCCACAAAAAAAACGAGTACACGAAACAAGTGCTAGACAATTATATCCAACCCAAGTGCCATTTTTTATGACCATAATCAGCATTTGCCAAACACCCCCTAAAATACTTTGATCCTATGGGCAAAATGCATACATGGTTCACTACTAGTGCACTAATTTAAGAATTAAATCTTTTATATAATAAAAGAAAACCCCGTGGGGACTTTTCCATTTTGAAAAACTCAACCTTCCCTTATTAAGTAATATTGTAATTATTATTTTAAACATTTTAAAAAGTTTAATCCTATCGTTAGTTGCATCTTATCTTTATCTTTTGTGTTTATCTTCTACTTATGTAGTATATCAACAAAACAAATTTAAAGATTAAGTTANCATTGATCGCTTCAATGCTTTCGGTTGCGGTATCGTAAGCTTGCACAGAAGCCAAGCACATGTTCCCAACTTTTGCAATTGCTAGTCATATTAAATAAACAGAGGTAAATGTATTAGCAAGAACGCTACTGAAGAATGCAATTCAAAAGAAAAATCAGTAGACATAAATGTTGCAGCTTTCTATTCGTCCTTTTATCTAAAGATAATGCAGGTGGATCAAAATAACAGCAACGATATCTGTTTTGGGAACATAATTTGTACATAATAAGGCATCAAGAATAAGCATCAACGGTTTTAGTGGAATCACAAAGATTTGAGTCTCACCATTTTGTTCTACCTCATTATCGTGATAAGACTCTGCAACTGCATGAAGATGCAGAAAAAACTCTTGTGTGAAATCTTTACGTCTCCTAGCAACAATATCACCAATCTCAGAAGGGGCGTTTTTCACAACTTGAAGAAGTTCATTATGCCTTTGCACATCTTTATCAACCTACAAAAAGACATACACGATTCATTCATAAACTCCCTGGCAACAAACAAGCAAACGCCAACACAACAAAGTACTAGCAGTACAAAGCTGCTCGTGACAATTGTGTACACGTATATTCAGTCGATTTCTAGAGGGTACTTTCAGATCAACGCTTAAGCACCTACGTTGCAAGTTTTTAATCATATAAGGGACTTAGCTCAGAGTACAAACCCTAACCAAGTAACTGGGTCCCTTAGGCTTACAAGGTAGTCACTTAAACGATGTTTTTTTGGACCACCTTCCCTAAAAAAGAAATTAACTGAATGTAGGATCCTATTACGTGCAATTAGAAGCCTTTCAGTTTTCATGGCATTTAGAACCATTAACAAGAATTGTAATTAATTATTTGTGATTACCTCTTTCAACTTTCTTCCAAGCCGTAGTAGATTGTGTTTCATCCCAGGGTCGTCTTCTTTATCTGCCCGCTCTTGACATCTTTCAAAGAAGTGCGGTCGAATAGTATCCCATTCTTTGCTAAAAGCTAATAACCTTCTCCAATCACCAGGATTCGGTTTGTCAACCATGAAAACCTCAATTAACTTGTCACATATTCGGACCATTTTAGGGTCACTCGCATCATCGCCATTATCTTCACCACTTTCAGAATTAACTTGCGGGTAAGCTTGTTTCTTAATCGACTCGTGATCCGTAGTAGAATCATTTGGTACAGCAGTTGTGTCACCAACTACAGCTTTAATCGTAAAACTATGTAGTTTCAACCTTTCTGACGTCAACTTAAGACCTGTAACGATTACAAATCCGTGATCGTTAATTTAAGAGCTACCGATCAAATAGTTTACAAAAGTAACAAAACATTTGAGAGAAACAACTTCCTCCAATGATCAATCAGTTTCTTGTGAAGTTACCTACCTCTATAAATACGAGACGGTGTTTGGCACTGAGTTTTTAGTTTGGTTATCTATTTATTGTATTTTAAAGTCTAAGATGATAAGTTTCTAGTGTTTTCTAAGAATTAATAGGCCTCATAACTTTTCACTAAAACTATTCATATACAAGTAAAAAAAACGAAAATGAACCGTAGCCCTAAACTCGCTCACAAGTCANAAAAAAAAAAAAAAAAAAAAAAAAAAAAAAAAAAAAAAAAAAAAAAAAAAAAAAAAAAAAAAAAAAAAAAAAAAAAAAAAAAAAAAAAAAAAAAAAACGAGTACACGAAACAAGTGCTAGACAATTATATCCAACCCAAGCGCCATTTTTTATGACCAATCAGCATTCACCAAACACCCCCTAAAATACTTTGATCCTATGGGCAAAATGCATACATGGTTCACTACTAGTGCACTAATTTAAGACTTAAATAAACAAAACGAATAAATACACCACTCCCAAACTGCTTATTTAAAACTGCTTACCCTAAAAAATAAAGCTAGTACTTGTATCCAAACACTCCTCAAAACAACTTAATAAATTATCCAAACACAATAAGCAAATAATCAGCTACAAAACCCCCATATGTCAATTATTATACCCAGTTACCTACCAATGAAAAATAAAAACTTTATTAATTCAAAGTACATAGTAAGCAATGAAGTATGAAACTTACCAGCAGCGGTTGAAAAAATGGGTTTACTACGGTTGATGAAAGAAGGAGAGAATACTACTAATTGTTTGGAAGATGAAGTGAAAGAACAACTAATTGATGGTGATGATAATATTAGCTCCATTAATAAAAATATGGAACTAGTGAAACTAGTGATGATGAACAAAAGATTTGGGGTTTGGGGTTTAACTAACAACAGGACACAAACAGAGCCGTGAGGGTTTGGGTCAAAATGATACAAGTACAAAAAAGTACAAACTGCTAAAACCACCCGTAATAACCTTGCATCACGCGTCAAAGATTATCACGCGCTTGACGGGTGCTTTTTGGTGAACTTCACCCGATGGTTACACGTAAATAAAAGTGTAGGTGTTAAAAAGGTAGTGTAGTGTTTAGTTGACACGGTGAATTAATTTAGTCTTAGAAAAAATTTTGATCTTTTTCATTTTGGGTGGCTCTAAGTTTGTATTTTGAAAGTAGTTTATTGCTTCTAAATACTCCCTCCGTCTCAATTTATTTGTTCACTTTTGATTTTTTGGGTCTTTCTTGTTCAACTTTGACTTTAATTATTTTTGTTTGTGTTATATAATATTTGATGAAAATTATATCAATGAAAATACATTTAAAACCCAATTCATTCATATATTTTTCACCAAGTATTATATAACACAAAATAAAATATTTAAGGTCAAAGATGTAAAATAAAGACTTCAAAAGTCAAAAGTGGACAAATAAATTAGGACGGAGGAAGTAATACACTTCATAAGCTTATATGTTAGTTCTTACCTTCTTGGGATTCCGCTTTTATTATATGGGCAATACCAATCTACTTTAGTAGATCATATGGATGTAGAAAAAGCTTCTCATTTTGATGAATTGGAAACATCTATTTCCATTTCTATCTAACCAGTTCATATCTTTGTTTCGTGTATTCTCCGGAGGAATTCGATCTCTTCAATCTCGGGACCACCTAAATAACTATAACTGCGCCCATTTCCTTGTGGGATCATTTTCCCACGAGAAGTAATGAGAACAATGATAGAATGGATTCCTACCTATGTCTAGATCCCGGATAAATGGAAATTTTATTGATAAAACCTTTTCAATTGTAGCCAATATCTTATTACGAATAATTCCGACAACTTCAGGAGAAAAAGAGGCATTTACCTATTACAGAGATGGTGCGATTTGATTTTTTTATTACTCGCAGTTTTACGAGAAATACACAGGATCCGTGATCGGGGGAAAAAAGTCGGGTTTTGTGCGGAGTGCACACTTGTGTGACGTTATTATGATTATCGCCCCAAATCACGGGGGTCCGGGGGCAGCGCCCCCGGTAGCGGGATTCCAGGGGCGGCAGCCCCTGGCAGGGTCCAAGGGGCAGCGCCCAAAATTTTTTATTTGGTATAAAGTGCTATGTTAAAAACGCACTTAAAAATAAAAATTCCCGGAATTATGGTCCCATTTTTTGCCCTTTGAAATAAATGATTCGGTAGTTAAAATAATTGCTATGGCAATTACAACCGAATTCAGTTTTATTGGTCATACATATGTTTTCTATCTCTGGTTCTGTTTTCATATCTGAGTTTTATCCGATTAGAGATTTCGATAGAACCATCGAAATACTTCAATCTCAAAGTGTTTACACGACTCTCAGATTACTGTGATCCATAATTTTCTAATTATGACATGCGATGTAGTAGATAAGTAGAACAATGCTATTAAANCCGAGGGGGCTTCCCGCCTTCCCTGGGGTGCACAGGAAACCTATGGTTTTTTCTTGTGTAGTGTAAAATTATGTCAAATATAGCGATTTTTCTAAAATAAACATGGTTTTTAATTTTTTTTATTACGATTTTCGGTACTTTTCATATCAAGCTTTCCACTTCAGACCCACCAGCCAAACACTCCGCATACTCTTGCCAAGAACTTATACAGTTATATTGAGCTCAAGAATTAAGAATCTACTGGAGATGACTGTGAGACATTATATTCTGCTCAATTTTGTATATAGGATTACATCACAATATGTACACCGTAATTATAGATTTATAGACACTATATATCAGCCGAAAACCAAATACTTGAATCCATAATCTGATTATTATTATGATATATTACAAATTTAATCAAACTCAAAACAAACATGAAATATATTGTCTGTAGCAACACCTTGTACTTGATTTAAAAATCTTCTATATTGATTTGTATACTAACATTAAATTATATGTCTTACTTTTTCGCCTTTTCAGATTTTGAGGAAAAGGTTATCAAAAGATAATTAACCCTCCAAGATTCTTTCATCGGCTGTAATGTAACTTGAAAGCTTGTGAAATGTGGTTCCAAATGTATGTATAAACTTCACAGGATTGTGCAAGAGCAACTGCTCTGTTTAGGAGACCCGTCCTGCAATTTTTCTGTAGCAAATTCAGGAAGAAAAGAGTTAGATATGCTGGTCTCTTGACTAATTCGAACTTGGTACGACTTTTGAGGTCAAATAAACGAATCACCGAAATTTGGTTTTAAGTTTTAAACAATTCACATTCAAACTATGCATACAGAAATCAAAGTCAAACGGAATTTAAGGTTCCATGCACTTCTGCCATTTTCTGGTCTACATGTTATTGGTTTCCTTTGCAACAGTATATTGGACCCGTAAATTGAAAAAGTTAAATGATCAAGGTTGGAACCCGAATCAAATATTTGACACAAAATCCCCAAAATATGATACAAAATCATAGAGAATAGTCTCAATATCAAACAATAAATATCGATAGATTAGCATACTTTTTGTAATCCCTAAAGACCGTTACTTTATGAAATGACATAAATAACCTCCAAGATTAATCACTAAGAGTAGATGAATATATCAGGATTAAACTATGCATCTGGATTATCAATATATTACCAGAAAATGAACTTTGAAGATAAACAAAAGTCCTAGTACCAGAACCNCCCTAAAAATTAATACTTTGTGAAATGACATAAGCGCACTTTGAGATTACTCATCAAACATAGATTATATCAGGGTCAAGGCGTCAAACTTAAATTCTTTTTTTTATATATACCAATGTAGAGCAATCTCTTGGTTATTACTCTGTAACTGGAAGAATACCAAAGAAGTGTCTTCGTAGAGGTAGTTCCCTAGTCAATACTCGTTACTTTAAAGAAATGACAAAAAAAAAAAATCAAAAATACCCTTCACGATTACTCATCAAGGTAGATCAAGTCAGGACTAAACAATGCATCAATATTTACCACTGTTTTTATCGGCCATTGGAGGACGCGCAACGACATGCATAGTGATGACACCTCCGGGAATTTCACTGACCGGAGATCGGGATTCAGCAAGAGTTTTGTTGTTTTCCAATATCTTTCCGGCATTAATGAGCTTCACTTCATTTATTGTTTTAGGCCCATTTCCAGTTTCTGTCAAATGAAAGAAAGATTGCTATTAAAAGACAAACATAGAATAGAATATCACAAAGATTGCCAAAAAAAAAAAAAAATGTTCTCTGATATCCAAAAACAATTTGAAGGTTTCTTTATTTTGAATCGATAAAGAAGATAGATTACACATTTGCCCATTGTCGCCTTTAGTATCGAAATAAATTTGGTAATCTGGAATCTGGATTGAAAGGCCCAAACTATGCAAACATATGGCTAGATAAGTTCCTCATACAGATAATTTGTCTTTCTAATCAATGTACTGATCTTGCTAAAAAACTTACAACTAAAACCTTAAACTAACGTATCGAAAAGGTTAACATTGTTGAATTTCGAACATGTAAATACAACTATATGAGGTGTTTGGCATTGCAATCATTTTATACAGTTGAAATCTAAAAACAAACAAAACTCTTATGAGGTGTTTGACATTGCATTTTGATAGTGATTGCGTTACGTACGTGAATCTAATATGCAGTAACTGGAATTAGATACTGCAACGAAAAAGAGACAGCTTTTTTATGTGCTTGTGCTATATTAGGTTGTGACAATTTAATTTCATTACTCAACGCGGTTATCCAAAACGGATCATTTGACCCTAAATAATCATATCTATACTACATATAAAAATCCAAAACGCATCATTTGACCCTAAATAATCATTTGACCCTAAATATGTGAATTGTTGAATGGGGTTCGAAATTGCAGGAAAGGTGTGGTAAATTTGGTAATACATTTATGGCAATGAAAGGCTTGTATATGACTTATATATGGCATGTCCTTTGTATTCCACTATTTCCGAATAAAAACTCATGTATAACCAATAAATTATATATAAAGTCATATGGCATGTACTTTGTCTTCCACTATAACTATATGCCGCTATAAATGCCGTTGCTATGCACGGGTACTTGTCTAGTATAACCAAAATCTATTCTACTATTTCCACACAATTATGCAAATCAAAACATACAAAAATAAACATATCAAACAACTAAATAAAAAAATCCCATCAAGAAAACAGTAAATATGATAATATAGAATTTACCTTTTGGCCATTGTGAAATAATTTTCTCTTTCAAAGATCCAACAGTAGTACTTGAACTATATTTGCTTGGTCCAATATCACTTCCATCATGTAACCTGAATTTCACTTCAATTAGCTCTTCAGCTGCCATTATAACAACCCACCTCAAAATTTTCACAAAAACTTACAAAAAATTCAGTTTTTTTATGGGTCAAGCTCAAAAACAAAATTTAATCAAAACCCACTTCAA
>LBNU01015899.1:121944-199237 GCA_014162995.1 Artemisia annua
AAAAAAAAAAAAAAAAAAATCTGGGTCTAGCTTAAAATTAAGTTTTAAACAAAACCCATCTCAAATTTTTAACAAAAACTTAAAAAGGATTCAACTTTTTTTATTATTATTAATTTTTAATAATGGGTCAAGCTCAAAATTCTTTAAAAAAAAAACTTTAGAAAATTAATTTTTAATAATGGGTCAAGCTCAAATTAAGTTTTAAAGAAAACCCAGTTCAGATTTTCTAAAAAACACTTAAAAAGAACTAATCTTTTGTAATGGGTGAAGCTCAAATTTAGGATATAAAGAAAACCCAATATTTATTTATTTATTTATTTTTGTACTAAAAATCAATCATTAAGAAGAGTTGATATAAATAAGGTGGAATTAAAAGGGAAGGATAAAGGATTGTTAAATAGAAGAAAGAATAGAAATAAAGAAAAGATAGTTTGTGACAAATGTGAAAATATTGTTTGATGGATTGGGAAATGGGAATTTGGGATCTTCTTTTTTACAAAGGAATAGATGTCATGGTGTCATTGAGACAAGGCCATAGATTCCCATTATCATCTTTAATTAACTTCATTTTTATCATGATGATTAAGGTGGGTTTTACCTTTTTAGGATGTTGATGTTTTCTTGTTTTTCTTGAGTTAGAATAATGAGTCTAAGCATCAAATGATAAGAATCATTAAAATAAGAATGAGAAATAACTATAACTACATATTAAAGATGCATCAATTTGAATTAGATGCATCCCTAATTTTTTAGATGCATCATAATATATTTTTTAGCAAAAAATTGGATGCATATACATATATTAGATGCATTTCATCAAATTAAACAAATCGTATGTATTTTTCGTCCTCTGCGGGTCAAATTTGTTGATAGTACTACTTTGCATGGTTTTCACTTCAAAATCACTTTCGAAACTAATTGTAATGCATCTAAATGAATAGAGATGCATCTAATTCAAGTCGATGCATCTCAAATATGAGGTTATAATTATTTCTCATTCTTCTCATTTTAAGTTTTCTTCTCACTGGATCCTTACCCTAATGAGTAATGCTAAATCCACACAATAATTACATGAAAAGAAAATCATTATATGGAGTATTTCGTCTAATCAGAGAGAAGAGATCAATCACTTCTTGACATATCAGCGTATGATCTTTTTTGTGTAATTTTTATGTGAGTCTAGCATTACTCTAGAATAAATAGTCTCTTTTGGTGTCACTTAATAAAAATAAAAATGTGGATTGGCACGCTCTTATTTTTGATTCGCAGTTTCGAACACTTCAATGTGCAATCTTCAAAAACAGCATATGATAGATACATAACTGCTTAAAACACAGTTTGGAGTGTTCAAATCAAAATTAAAAGTGTGCAAATTATTAGCCATAAAAAAAATGAGAGATGCTACATCCACTCACAAATTCCACACAAATCACCCACACGCTGAGGTGTCACCCACTGATTGGTGGATTTTATTATAGTTTTCTATTTCTTCTCCATTCCACCAATCAGTGGGTTTCTCTTTCTTCTCCATTCCACCAATCAGTGGGTGACACCTCAGCATGTGGGTGATCTGTGTGGAATTTGTGAAGGTGATGTGTGTGGAATTTGTGAGTGGATGTAGCATCCCAAAAAAAAATTATAAGTGAGGATTACATTTAGTTAGTTGAAGAATATATTAATTACACTTTTGTTAAACTATGTTTTTTATTTGAGAAAAATAATTTTGTGACGAAAGGTGTATTTATTTTTTATTTACACATAACTTTATATAAGTAAGAAGTGGCATATCATAAGGTTGATCTTGTCGCATGATAAGTACGGGTATCAAACTATGAATAATAATATCAATACAGATAAGAAGTGACATCAATGTGTTTACTTTGACAAGATCTTAGCATTAAGTTGGACAGTTGGACCAAGAACTATCTCTTATACGGAATATCTTAGAACATAAATCTATATTATATGTATTAAAACTAAGCGTGTATTCGTATAATTGTGATATTGTCATTTAAGTGTATCAGTATCACATCATTTTCGATGATGATAACAACATCATGTCAGTTTCACTTTAATAAATTGTGACTGAAATATGAATCGGGATTGAGATGAATTTGTAAAAAGAGAAAGAATGTTATGTTGCTTACAGCCTTGCAGTAAGGGATTTGGAATCGATCGATCAATCAATCTATGTCAATCGGCCTTACTATCAATCGGCCTTACTGTGGCACAAAATCAATCCTTCCTTTTTTGTGTACGAGGGTTGCTAATGCGATCGATAATTGTCGGTTTTGTGTGTATTTATTAAATAAATGGTATTTTGGTGAGGTATGTTTTTCTTGTAGTGTATATCGCCTTGCTGGGGCACCCAATTGCCTGAAGGTCGCTGGAGAGATAAAGCTGACGTGGTAGAGAAAATAGGAGGGATTGACCCTCCTTACTGATCAGGTAACAGGGTGCTTATTTTGCCCTCCGGTAATCATTAGATAACAGGGTGTTTGTTTAAGCTTATTTTGTCGGCTTATGACTTATTCAACTTTCAAAAGTCTCAAATGCCCAAATTTTGTGTGCTTAAATAAGCTTGTGGATTATTTAAGTTGTAACAAACCTAAGAAATTAAGCTTGAAACTTTCAAAAGTTACATAAGCCCATAAGGCGGTCAAACAGGCTTTAACAGACACTTCCAGAGTTAAGACGAACACCCCCTCCAAGATAACCATTGTTATAGTCTTGACAACTAAACCATTGATTCCAAAACTTGATTGACCGAAGACATGGCAAGCAATCAAAATGCAACCAACAAAAACGTCAAATGTAAACAAGGTTCACAAAAAGATGGTTCATACGGATCTACAAGCTTAAAAAAGGGTATAACGAAAACCATAGTCGCCAATCAAGACTAGAACATAAATAAAATTATGTTTCTAAAGCCAAAGTGCAAACTGCAAATCCATAACCAAGCGTCTACTGGAACGGTATAATACATGATGAAATGCTTAAATCCAGCTGCTTAACTTTCGGGGTGATATGCCACGATCTATCCATCCACGCTATTTATTCCAACTGATTCGACATGAGAAAAAAGGAAAGGTTATTCTATAGACACTCAACTTCAATAAACTTAAAAAGATTAGCATTCCACATCTGGTTACAAATTCGTGAAATGAGTTGAGCTAAAAACACAACAAATACCCAATCCCGAGAAGTCATCTCAAGAGTATTAGTAGGTGTAAACCTCCTATATAGTCTAGACTTTATTAAACAAACTTTCAATGGTATATAATACTATAATGTATCTCTAATCATATTTATTAGATTGAGTATTTAAGCAATCTAAAAAAAGTGTTTGTGGGCCAGCCAAACCCAACCCAGCCTGTTCTGTGTTTAATCTGGCATTAAAACAGCTTATTTAACCCAGCCTGTTTCAAGTTTCGGTCCTAATGCAATTGTCAAAATGCACTATATGTAGATGTCAAGTTTAACCAAAAGGCAAACTTACCTGTTAATCGTATAAAGAATCGCAGAGTTCTGATCACGTTAGCAATAAGGTCAGCCCATGAATCGATAAGTTTTCCCAAATTATAGAATTACGATTCATATAATATAGCCCAAATTATATAGAAAACGCATACAATATATGTAGTGTTTATAGCACATTTTACACATTAGAAAGCAACAATTTTTAAAAGAAAATGTCCGTGAATCTAAACAGTTCCATATGTGATCTTTATGTATAAGAACAGATAAATAGAAGCACAATTCATTATAAAAGTATACGTCAGTATACCGCATGCATATCAGAAACGAAAGGAAAAAATGCTACTAACCTTAATAAGTACTTGTTGAACAAGGAACAAACGCTTGAAGAGTGCCACGGTGCTGGCTCTCGGCCCCATACCCCTGCTGCACCGGCAGGTCATTAGTGGTTGATTGCTAATCAGATTCATAGATTTCTCCGTCATCAGAAAGCTCATCAAATGAGCGAATGTCAAGCTGGTAACGAAGAATGCCACCAATGCCTCCAAAACCCCTACAAAACTGTGAACCCTCTTGTGACTTGTTTGTCACAAACTCAAGTGTGCATCCAAATTTCTTGTACTCGTTAGCAAACCACTCAAGCAATGAAGTCTTTTCCTGAACTTCGAGTTCAGCATTGGTCTCGGAATCACGGAAGTTACTCTGATCATTTTCTTGATCCTTGTTCAAGTGTTTTATGATGATTTCACTTGTGGTACTGTTCTTAAGCACATATCGATTGATATCCAGATTTTCCCATACAATGAGAATCTCAACGGCACCCATTTCTAGAGATTTCAAAGTGTCATCCACACCAAACACATACTTACCAGTATCCTGACTGATCTCTTCAAAGTACTTCCCAATCAAACGCTTCTCCTGAATAAACTTCACATTAGCAAGAATTTCAGACGATAGTTCAATAGCTTGATTGAAACCATTCTCACCACCATAAGACACATCAACCACGTTCAAGATCTTAGCCTGAAGACGTGGGTCAAACATATCAGACTGACTCAGCTCAGTTTTGAAATCAGCAGACCCCGCGAGAATGAGACCAGAAACATTAGGCTGACTGGTGGCGGGATTGATGTAAAACTGTGTTGCCAATTCAGCTGTCTTCCTCACATAGTTGTGACGCTTCTCCATACGAAGACGTGCAAAACGAAGAGCAGACTGCCCTCCTCGACCGTGCTTCTTCGGTAGATCGACAGTGAACTTGTGTAGAACCTCCCTAGTGTTTCCACTCAATGTCCCAAAAAGGGTCCCATTACCGTCCATAACAATGAAACCGAACTTGTCATCAGATTCCAATAGTTCATTTAGAGCTTCAGTGTGGAACTTGTTGTCACAGAGATAAAGAGAGGCGTTAATGGGCTTGAAGGGTTCAAAGTCGATAGTCACCTTCTTTTCCTTTCCATCGTCAGTAACTATGGTTCCAGTGTAGAGCACGAGTCCATTGGGAGGAACCTTATTGTAAAGCTTAAGCCTCTGTTGTGCAGATGTTATGGCTCCTAAAACAGACTGACGATTAACCCTACTCTTGATATTTGAAGCAGTTCCAAATTCATCACCAAGCATCTTAGTTACTCGAGAAATCTGATCCCGTGGAGGCATGATAAGAGAAATCATGCTTGTACCGTTTCCTCTTGCAGCTTCCAATGCCTTGATTAGCTTCTTAATCTTCCATATCTCAATGTTCTTATCGGTTTCCTGACCGTCCGACATCTTAACAGATTATCTGCAAAAGCAGCAAATAACGTATTAGATATGTATTGAATTGAGAACATAGAAGAAAAACAGAACGAAAACAAAGCATCTTCTAAACAAGGTAGACATAGTGACATAGATATAAACAATATAGCATCACAAGAATGCATCCATATTGATTCCAAACAATGTCGTAGCTAGTATAATAAACATAATATTTAAGATTTCTGTTATAACTACAGATTACACAGCTTGCAACACTATGAGCTACACATAACCTTAGCATTGTTCTATCTTGTTTACCAAACCCAACTGACGAGCAAAATCTTAAAGCAATAGAAAGCAAACCATACACAAGCTGAGCACAACAGATGCTTAAGGCGTGTTTGTGTTAGCATGTTAACTGAGCTTACAACCTTACTACATTTTGAAAAGTCCATAGGCCTATTTTTCAGCTTATGAGTTAAGCTTATGACCTTAAATAAGCCATAAGCTTTACTTGATAAACTCAAAAGCCCAAATAATGAGCTTACGAGCTTTTCAAAATATATGTAAACTCATAAGCTCAAATAACTGTTATTTGTACAGTTAAAAACGTCTAAATAGCGACCAATGAGCTACAAATCAAATGTTTAAAACCCGATCATTAGATCAAATTCACGAAAACCTAATCTACCAAATCACAAAACTCACATATACTGAACAAATCGCGCATCTAATTAAACTACTTCAAATCAAAACCATAACCATCAAAACCAGTCAAACAGCAACAACAACAAATAACAAAAACATATAATTACGATCTAAACCGTTAGATAAAAAGCTCAACACCACAGATCCATAACCGTTAGATAAAAAGCCATCAGCTATACAAATAACAGTATACTAATTTCACCGTCCACAATCTATAGCATAAAAATCAAATGCACAAAAATCTAGCTTCTCACTAGCTTCAACAACCATACGACCACGCAAAACTTGAAACCAACACTCTAAACCTTTCAACACCTATATCGTCTAGTTTCGCACAATCGTACAGTTACAAATCTCTTGATAACCTAATCTATCAAATCCTACAACTAACAACCAAACAAATAACAACCTAATCAAACTCAATACAAAAACGCACGAATAGTTACGATTAAGCTCAACAACCATCAAAAACTAGTTTCTCACCCGCTTCAACAACCATACAAAACCGTAAAACCAAAACCTTACAACAACTTACGGCACACTAATCTTCACCACCTACAAATAATAACCTACAATCTCTATCTACACAATCTCGCACAAATCCGTAACAAATCAATCATATTAAGCTCAATAACATCACATACTTGTATCCTTAGATAAAAAAAAAAAAAAACCATCAACTATACAAATAACAGTATTCATATTCACCGCGCCAAAACTTAGAACGAAACTCTACCACACAACTAACATAAAATAATCCTCTAAAGCTTACGACACCTATATCGGCTAGTTTCGCACTATCGTAAAGCTACAAACCTCTTAATAACCTAATCTACCACACAACTAACATAAAATAATCCTCTAAAGCTTACGACGCCTATATCGCCTAGTTTCGCACAATCGTAAAGCTACAAAACCTCTTAATAACCTAATCTACCACACAACTAACATAAAATAATCCTCTAAAGCTTACGACACCTATATCGGCTAGTTTCGCACAATCGTAAAGCTACAAAACCTCTTAATAACCTAATCTACCACACAACTAACATAAAATAATCCTCTAAAGCTTACGACACCTATATCGGCTAGTTTCGCACAATCGTAAAGCTACAAAACCTCTTAATAACTAACCTAATCTACCAAATCCTTAAACTAATAAATAACACGATCTAACAGATAACAACATAATACAAAACGCACAAATCGATCAAATTTATAACGAATTGATAACCGTTAGATGAAATAAAAAGTAGATCTGATGGTGGTTAGTTAGAGTGCTTACAATGAAAGCGGCAGAGGTTGGAATGGATGGACTTGGGTCAAAATAAAATTGGGGATTCTGATTTCAAACCCTAGAAAATTTTGTATATTTATATTCGGTGGATATTTATTCCTATCCTTCAACTTTTATAACTTGCCACTTCTTTCTTTTATCACTTATTTATAGGGTTGTACATTGCAGACTCAAAGCTGATCGAGACCGAGAGGACCGACTGAAAATTTACCAAACTGAAAGACCAGCAGTCTGGTCTCGGTCCATATTTTTTCCTTATTTCGGTCTTGGTCCATTCTGGATCGGTCTTATGTAAAACCAGACTATTATGCCATCTTGGACCGGATTGACCGAAGCACCGGACCGGACCAACCCGGACCGAACCGAACAAATTTGGTCCGGTTCTTGGTCTAAGGTTTTGGGCTAGTTCGGTTTCGGTCCGGTTCAGTTTTGGACCGTTAATCATCCCTAGTTATTTATGATAAAAGTGACAGTCTAGTCTTTTTGGATCTGATTTCTTAAACACATAATCGAAACATCACATTATTCTTTTATGGCTACTAACTGCCACAAAGTGGGAGTGTGCATTCGGCTATTATTAGTGTATATTGAATCTTAATAGAGTTTTACAATTTTAATGAGCTATTAAGAAAATCGTCCATCGGATGGGTAGAGACTTGTTATTTACATTATACGATTATTCACTCGTATCCTTCAACTTTTATAGTTTGCCACTTTTATTTTTATTAGTTATTTATGTTATTGAGTGAAGGTTGAGTCTTTTTGGACTTGATGTATGCGATTAAATTACAGAGGGTTTTAAAGTTGTGTTTTGAGTCTTGTTGTTAAAATAGTTTATGTGTACAGTGTGAAACCTCTATATAACAACTATATCTAATAATTAAAAATTCCTTAGAATATATCAATGTTCACTTAAAAATCAATAAAACCTAAAATAAACTAGGTGGTTTTTTTTTTTTTTTTTTTTTTTTTTTTTTTTTTTTTTTTTTTTTGGCCAAATCCAATCTCCTTGACAGTTTTATCTTTTATCCGTTATTTTTGTTATCTAGAGAATGCCGGGTTTGTTTTTTTAAGTTGATGTGTGTGGCTACTTTGGAAATGGTTTTAAAGTTAGATTTTGAGTCTTGATGTGATAATAGTTATTTACAACATGCACAAATGTTCATTGATGTCCTTCAAGTTTATAACTTTGTCACTTTTATCTTTTATCAGTTGTTTCAGTAATTCGAGACAGTTGAATTATTTTAAAATTGATGATGTATGCAGACAGCTTTGCGATGAATTTAAATATGATCATATATTAATGTAGTTGAATCGAGTATGATTGGGTACCATCAAGTTCGTGATCGACGTGAATATTGAAACTCAAGCTCGAAACTTGAATCGAGTTTGATTGAGCCAACATCTAATACTTGATATCTACCGATGATTGACACAGAGAGCTAGAACTTGTTTGCACACAGAGCACTTGTTTGAACCTTTAAAACAACATAAGTTGTTTGTGAAAATTGAAATATTTTTTTTGGTCGAATCGCTTTGCAACAGAGTACTTTATTAAGTAATACTAGTAATAATTAAATAATTAGTAAATTTATGAAGAAAAAAAAAGGTAAAAGTGTAATTGCATATTATATCGATAGAGTTTGCCATACAAGTTTTTGAAACAAACGATTGGGAACTCAAAGATATGCATAATTGTCTTCTTAAAGCCTATGAAACAACATCATGTTCGTTGTGACCCAAAACCAACTTATTCACAACCTAATAAACAAGTGTAATGTGAACTTAGCAACAAAGTTAGCCATGTTTTACTATCATGAGCTAATCATAACATTATGCACCAATTCATAAGATTATTCATCAAAAGCCATAAGCTATTAGGGTGCGTTTGTTTGACGGATATTGCCATGAGGGTTTGGGATGAAAGTTGAAAATGAGTTGTTTGGTATATTATTGTGGCTCCAAATCTAAGAATAAACTGTTAATATTTGCTATGCATGAACCCCAAGTAACATGCCTACTTTTGCAAAACTATGTCCCATCAAGTCAAAAGTTCTTTATAGATCCAACTTTTACCGTAAAACCCATCAAGCAATCTTAACCATTCATTTTTTTTTTATCAAAATAAAAAATAAACTTCCACCCTTTTTTTAAAACTTAAATATTTCGCAAACCGTAAATCGTCAAGCTACAAAAAAAATACCATCGCGACGAGAATTAAATTATCTTTCTATAGACATGCATTGTTATATACTTTCGACGAACTTTTTTTTCGATGAACTTTATTTTTTTCGCCCAGAAAAATCATATATGATTCGTAAGAATCATATATGATTCGATTTTAACAAATCATATATGATTCGTAAGAATCATATATGATTCATAAGAATCGAATCATATATGATTTTTTACGAATCATATATGATTTTTACGAATATATGATTCGTAAGAATCATATATGATTCATAAGAATCGAATCATATATGATTTTTTACGAATCATATATGATTTTTACGAATCATATATGATTCTTTCTGGGCGGAAATAAAATAAAAAAAAAAAAAAAAATTCGTCGAAAGTATATAACAATGCATATCTATAGAAAGATCATTTAATTCTCGTCGTGATGGTATCTTTTTGTAGCTTGAAGGATTTACCGTTCTGCAGATATGTTGTTGTTGAAAAAATGGTGAAAAATATAAATGGGCTATGATGGTTGATAGGTTCTTATGGCATGCTATGAGTTTCATGGGATCTCAACTCGTCCCCCCCCATCAATGGACCAGTTTTTAATCACCCACAATTTTTTTTTTTTTTTTTTTTTTTTTTTTTCATGCTCATATTTTACTTTAGCGGAGTTGCGACTCCTTTGCAAAGTAAAAAAAACTAAACGTCTAGAAAGCCACTCACAATGTGACAAGTGTTCACCACCCACTCCCTCCCTTTTTTCTTATTAAATTCGGTTAGGGGGTATAATGGTCATTTAACTCGTTTTTCTAATTCCACCTCAAACTTCAAACGTAAATAACGCTCAAACGACAAACTTTTATGTAAAACCGATTTCACCATAATTTTTAAAATTTAATCCTCTTTAATTTGGTATAAATCTTTTTAATTTTTTCAAAACTTTTTTTTTTTTACATATTCATTAAGTCATGATTTTCTTGAAAATTTTAGCATTTTCGGCTCTAATTTTGTCTAGTTTAAATTCCGAATTTTCCAAAACTTAAAACACGAAAGTTGTAGCTTCTTGGCCATTCTTTACCCAGAAATTTGAATCACTCAAATTCGATATGATATGAGTGAGATATCGCGCGTTAAAGATGACGTCTTAGTCATATTTATTGCACACAAAGTGTTTGATAAAATGACTAAAAGAGATTTTTCATACAAAAATACATTTAAATGCACTAATTGGTCAAGTTATTTTCAGTTTACCAAAACTATCAGTTTGTTTTGTTAAATAGAATTAATGAACCCAAACATTTGATCAAATTGATGAACCTGAAAAGAACTGTGATCAATTTGATGAACCCAAACATTTGATCAAATTTGATGAACCTAAAATTGATGAACCTGAAAAAATTGATGAACCCAAACATTTGATCAAATTTGATGAACCTGAAATTGATGAATGTGAAAAAATTGATGAACCTGAAATTGATGAACCAAAGTAACTGATGAACAAAATATCTTTTTTAAGAATCAGTTAATAAGGTTCATCAGTTAAAAAAGATAAACGAAGTGTTGATTCAACATCATTTTTCAACTTACATTGCTAAAGCAATATTTGATAAACTCATAAATGCATTATTTCTCTTTTTCAACTAATTTATGAACGCAATTTAAATACTGAACGTTTTGTCGTTGTTCACTTCACACATGATAAACTCATAAATGTATTATTTCTCTTTTTCACATGAAAACAATTACAACAAGCATCTCTCTGCACACACAAATCAAAACACATCTTAGAGCATCTCCAATGGCTCAAACAAGTAAAAGCTTTTCACTATTACAAAAAGCCTTTGAGGATGGTTTTTAGCATTGCATCACAAGCTTTTTGTAAAGCTTTTTAACAAGACTTGGTGAACTCCAAGTCATTCCTAAAAGCTTTAGTAACAAATGTGTATAGCATTAATGGCATTAAATGCTCCAAGTCTTTATGACTTGGTGCCATTGCTCATGCTCTTATTACCCATTTACTTACGCTCGATACTCAAGAAGATAAAGACTATGACTATCTCCATTTTATTTTTAACACCATCAGATTCACACCACGTGCTCTATGACAAAATCAATAGTTCTATGACCCATTTTTAAACACCAAAATACCAAATGATAATAAGTCACAACTCATAAAAGATCCGCCGCCACCTTCCTCAAAATCGGATCTCACAAACACCAGATCTACCGTCTAACTCCGTCGTCAACGCCCTTATTATCTCCGTCAGAGCTCCGACCGTACAACAAGGTTATGGTAGTCGTAAAAGGCGGCTGTACAGCAAGGTTACAAATTTCCGGTAACACTGAAGTATAATGGTGGAGTTCGTCGATGATGTTGGTGGTAAAGGCCCAGTCGTAAAAGACGAAGATGCCCCTAATTAAAAAACACGCCTTATGTTGTTGATCTAAGGGTTCTTTTGATCCAACGGTTGATAACACTTTTTAGGTTTTTTAAAACACTTTAACTTTTTAAATGATCGGGAGTCTTACTTTAACATTTTATTTTTTTTATCTTTTTAATCTTTTAAAATATTATATAATCCACTATTATATCATTTAAACCCATTTACCCTAGGCCTAAGCCCGTTAGTATATTTATTTACGATTTCATGTGTTAAAAAATAATAATAATAAATAAATGTTCTCGCCCATCCAATCTAATGTTTATGTGAAAAAGAAAAAAAAAAAAGAAAAAAAAAAAAAAAAAAAAAAAAATTTTTTTGTGAAAAATTTTTTTTTTTTTTTTTTTTTTTTTTTTTTTTTTTTTTNTATGAGCTTATTTGTTTTCGGATTAGGGGGTGTTTGTTTCGGCTTATATAGCCGGCTTATGGCTTATTTTTGGTTTTGGGCTTATGTTTCATAAGCTCACTTTTTGTGGCTTATTTGTAAACTTTTCGGCTTATATAAGTTTATTATGTCGTAATAAACGTATATAAGCCGAAAAGTTTCAAAGTAAGCCTCAAAAAAGTGAGCTTATGAAACATAAGCCCAAAACCAAAAATAAGCCATAAGCCGAAACAAACACCCCTTTTATATTTCAAACGCTCAATCTTTTCGGCTTATTTTGAAACTTGTGGGCTTATATAAGTTTGTTATGAGATAATAAAAATTCCAATAAGTTCCAAAATAACCCTTTAGTGTGATTTGAGATTATATAGTGTTGAATTCGTTAATTTGATTGTTATTTGTAGTACCCTTTATGACGACTTGTGTTTTATGCATAAAGATTGTAATTTACAGTACCCTTTATCGTAATCTGACATTGAATGCAGCATATATCTTAGTATGAAATGCTACAAATTGATTGATTCTGGAATACCCTCTATAAAGAGATGTGCTTTATGCATAAAGATTGTGTTTTTGTATACCCTTTATTGTTATTGGACTTTGTATTGAGTGCGGTAAAGATATTACTTGTAAATACTCAGAATTTGTCGTGAGTGGAAATAGTGAAATAAGTTGAATTTTGTAATAGTATTGTGTGATGATAACTATAATAATTTATTCTTGAGTAGAAACATTTTATTTTTAGAATTCCCTTTGTTGTTATTAGATGTTATATTCAGTGCACCGGAGATGTTAGTCTTGAATACTTTGTTTGTTTTCTGTGAGTAGTCAATCTGATTGATTTTGTAGTACCCTTTATGATGAATTGTGTTATATTTCTTCATGGCTGAAAAAGTAAGTCTTCGTTTGTATGGTCGATATATAAAAAGATGGTATTGTTGTTGTTGTAATATTCTTATTACTACGATTTTTCATTACCCTTATTGTGGTTATTATAACTTGCAATAACCAGCTTAGTATTTTGGGTCAAAGGGATAATGAGTATGATGGTTTTTTGATTTTTTGGGGTCAAAATGTTGTGATCTAAAGGAGCATATAAGAAGTTACATACATTTTGATAGCTTAAATCAGCTCTTTATCCAGTTCTGATTCTGATTACTCGAGTCTCAGTAATCAGTTTTTATACTCCATATATAGGGTAGAATGTCACCCACTAGTTTTTTCATGTTAAATTTGTTTCCTACTGTCCAGTTGCAGATAACACTTTGATATTAAACAAAGATGAGCGGGTGGGGTCGAGTTCGCCAAGCATAAATCAACCAGACCCAGATTCGAATTCGAGTAGTACAATTGCTGCAATTGTTACTTCTTTGGGTGGGCAGGCAAGTGCAGTTGGTATTGTAAGATTATCTGGTGCATCAGCAGTTAATATAGCAGGACGTGTTTTTCGTCCGTTAAAGAAAAGGAAAAAGAAAAACTTTACTTGGCAGCCTACTAGTCATGTTGTAGAATATGGTGTTGTATGTGATCCTTATGGCAACATTGTTGACGAGGTAAATGCTTTAAGCTGTTTTCTTTTGAAAACTGGGTTATCTTTATTGATTCGTAAGGAGATGTTTTTTTCAAAGCTTAAATGTAACGTAGATTGCTTATCGGTTGCCTATAGATTAAGTAGATGTTTGCCTGTTTGGATATGCATTTAAAAAGACTATTGCAATTCGAAGCCAGATGTATCAGTTTTGAGTGTTTGGGTAAACTGATTATGTAGGGTCGAATTGTATAAGAAAACAGATTGTTGATATTTTTCTGCACCATCTCGTAAGATTTATTATGGATATTATTGTTTTGTAGGTTTTAGCGATACCCATGTTAGCCCCAAGATCTTACACCCGAGAAGATGTGGTTGAGCTACAATGTCATGGGAGTGATGTTTGTTTACACCGTGTGCTGAGAGCTTGTCTAGAAGCTGGGGCAAGGCTTGCTGAACCAGGTTGAGCTCATTATCTCAGAAGTTAACCCAAAAGTAAATAAGAATAAGAGTATAAGACACATGCTAATTCACTTTATGCTTCTGATTTGATTATTTTTCATAGAAATTTTAAAGATCCGTCTTTTCATTTTAAAACTACTAAGTTCAAAACCGTACAACCACTTAACTAGAGAAAAAGTTTTCTTCATGGTTTTATTGGGTAATGGAAATACAATTGCAATACAGATTCATTATGTAACCAAATTTCTCTATATATTGTCTTTATTAGGCGAATTTACACTTCGTGCTTTCCTCAACGGTCGATTAGATCTATCTCAAGCAGAAGATGTTGGAAAACTGGTATCAGCCAAGTCTGTGGCTGCAGCCGATGCTGCCCTTGCTGGAATTCAGGCACGAGTTTCTTCTAGATATATACTTTTGTTAGAGGTGGCATAATGTGCAACTCCATTAGGTTGTTTAACGGGTCAAAGAGGAACTATTATAACAGTTGAAAACAGCTCGGGTTGGGGGTGACCTTAAACACTTTTTTTGTCTTTTCCTTTCATGGATTTTATGATAGTATATTGGTTCCATAATAATCCAATATTTAAATAAATGGTCTAGGAGAGTAGGGGTTTTTTACATTGTAAGTAGACTTTAGGTGACCTTTGACTCGTTTTCATGTAAGTTGTCTTCTTTTAACTTAACACGGTTTGACCCATTAGAGGCAACTTATAACTCAAATCGACCCGTTTGTACAGAGATAGGCGTAAATTGCAACCTCTATGTGTTGTGAAAATCTTTATTCGCTAATAGGAAAATACTTAACAATATATGATTTCATGACAGGGTGGTTTTTCTTCATTGGTGAAATCACTAAGAGCGCAATGTATTGAGTTGCTTACAGAGATAGAAGCCCGATTGGATTTTGATGATGAAATGCCGCCACTAGACATGGATCTAATCCTGAGTAAAATAAGTGCAATGTCACATGACGTAGAGAGTGCAATGGAAACCGCTAATTATGACAAGTTTTTGCAATCTGGATTACAGGTGCGATGCTATGAGTTTTCTCAAGTTCTCACATCTTCTAAAGAGTTTAAATTTATCACGGGATGGCAGGAATTTAGAAAAAATAAATTTGGTTTAGTTTACAACATTGTTTGGACAGTATTTAAATCAAGAAAATCCCCGTTTGAATTGTAGAAGTCAAAGTCTAATACTTTCTTACCTATGCATTGCTATTTGCAGATCGCAATTATTGGTCGGCCAAATGTTGGGAAATCCAGTCTACTCAACTCATGGAGTAAGGTATGCATTGCTATCATTTTTGTTGTAATAAAGAACCGTAGGAAACTCAGTTATTTAAAATACAATAATTTCTTGCTCATTGAGTGTATATATGATTTAGCTTGCAGAGTGAAAGGGCAATAGTTACAAACATAGCTGGAACAACACGGGATGTTGTGGAAGCCAATATAACGGTTCAAGGTATCCCGGTCACACTACTTGATACAGCTGGAATCAGAGAAACTGATGATATCGTGGAAAAGATAGGTGAGACTACACACATGTGCGCCCTCATGCAACATAGATACAATTTTTGAGTTCTTAATAATTTTTAAATACAGGTGTTGAGAGATCGGAAGCGGTCGCTATGGGTGCTGATGTGGTTATCATGGCAGTGAGTGCTATTGATGGATGGACCACAGAAGATGCCATACTACTCGATAAAATAAAACGCACTAAGGTCTCAACTTTTTATCTTTTTACCATTATCACATTGTTAACCCTTAAGGTTATAACATACTGCACCGAATTATTCTGTAGAAATTACGGAGTAATTAATTTCTTCAAAACAAAAGCAAAAACAACCTTACACCAAGTTAACACTTTTGATTGTTTGTATCTGTTGTGACGACAGGGTGCCTCCGGATCTCCAGTGATATTGGCAATAAACAAAATCGATTGTGCACCATCAGCATGCTTTGAGTTCATCAACACTATTGGCGAATCTTTCAATAAGCATATTTATACGTGTGCTATTACAGGTCAAGGAATTCAAGATTTAGAAACTGCAATTCTTGAGCTTGTAGGCCTCCAAAAAATATCTGCCGGTGGACGCAAGTGGGCCGTTAACCAGGTTTCAAAACGATATTATGTCAATATTACTTGAACTTTTTGGAATACTTTTACCCGTATAGAATCGTTTTTGATAATTTCTAATTTGAGGTTTGATTCCTTGATGAATTATTTTAGAGACAATGTGAGCAACTTCTTCGTACAAAGGATGCTTTAACGAGGCTGAGGACATCGATTGAGGATGATCTTCCGTTTGATTTTTGGACGATTGATTTGAGGGATGCTGCGCTCGCGCTTGGGCAGATAAGTGGAGAAGATATATCTGAAGAAGTTTTGACTAATATTTTTGGTAAATTCTGCATTGGTAAGTAGCTAGATATATCTCTTGTAGTTTGGAATTTAAGTTTTGATGGCACGATGGATTATAGTTACATGAACACGACACAGTAGTATGTGTTTAGCGGTTTTTGTATGTTTATGTAATTACATGCAGATGATAATAAGCTTGATACTAATTACATAAACCTTAGGACTGAGTAATTTATGAGTAATTACTTATACGCTACTAGAAACAGGGTATTAATATAAACAATTCGACTAGCAACTTAGATATCAAACTCACAATTACCAAAAAAACAGCAACACAGGAAAACACAAATAACAGCAAACACTGCTACCACAAGTCCACAACCAATATAACGATCACAGGATCGCTTAAAGCAGTCTCAACTTTATCCGAGGATGGTATTGTCGATTGAACTGACCGTCTTGCCACTGCACAGAAAAGTTTTAAAGTTATTAGATGATAATTAAACTCAAAATTAGATGATAATTAAACTCAAAATTCCAGTTTGTTTAAAAAAATATAAAGAACGTACCAAAATACTCAGTCCAGAGAAACATCCATAAAACCGCAAGCAGAAGAAACACGAGCGACTCTTGTCACATTGATATTGAACCCTAACTCGACATTAATCTTCAAAGCTTCATAAACGCACGTTGAATCAACTTTCCAAACATCCTTAACCCCCGAACAACAAGAAGTAACAGGTTTAGCCATGCTTGAATCTTTTTTAAGATACGGTATGCAATCATTCATCTTGAACTTTAAACTATCACATGATGGTTTTTGTGGCGCCGAAGCTTTGGATGGCGGATGTGGGCGGCTTGCGGCGGCACTCGACAACAAAGAAACCAAAGTAAGTGCAAAAAGAAAGCACAAGGTTTGTGTGAAGTTCGACATAGTTGGAGGATGTTTATGTTTTCTGGTTGTAGGATTTTGATGGGGTTTATATAATGAATTATATGGAAAGAAATTTGTTGTATAAAGAAACTCATATCTAAAAGTTATTTGCTTATAATATTCACAACCAATTAATTAACAATGGCACATACGTATTCCATCTATAACTTCGTTGCTAAATTTACTTTGTATTGTTTATACACTTCTAAAATATAGCTAAAAGTGTATATAATCTTTTTCGTCGCTAAGATATTGCTACAAGCTTGAAACAAATTTTTTTGCAGTGATATTTGTATGGGTAAAAGAGTTTAACCCAGTAAATGTATCGCTTCAAAAAGAGCTAAGTATATAGTATGTTGGTGAATGTCACATCTTAGCCTATTACTTTATAATGCATCAAACGCGAATAAAAAAGATGTAGCTACTAAAACTACTAAAGAGCTCGTCAATTCACGAAAGTATGTTGAAGTCTTCATAACGAGCCCAAAACAACATTCACATAGCTGGTTCCTTCTTCTTCTAGCATACGTATAAATTAGTATAAACGATAAGTAATGAACAACTAATCTCATGGTTAATGTCATAAATGGTAATACAACATCAATAATATATCAACTATATAAGAATAAACATTGCAAATCAAATAAATAAGCACAATAGGTAAAAACGTTCATAACATATACAAAGCTAGTTTAAATAATAAGATTTCCTAATTTTAACCTTACCCAACAAATAAAGACAACTTGAAACCAAAAACCAAACACGAATTAATCATGCAAATCAATGTTAGATAGACATAATATAAGATTAAGTGAAATCAGTTGGCAAAAAACTCCTGTTTTAGACATCTTGATGATAAATCCATTTCTTAACACCCCATCCCAGTAACGCCATTGCAGGGAGAAAAATCCAAAACCACCGAAATTTAAATCCAGAGCTTTGTTGCAAAGAATAATTTGCACCACCCGATTTCGGTGATAAAGCCATAGGTGTAGCCGAAGACGGTCCAGCAGATTGAACTATTTCTAAAAGACTCGCTGCAAACAAAAATATTCGAAAATTATTTGACCAAAATTAATAATATATTGTGTGCATTAGATCAAAATAAAAAATTTACTTTGAACATGTATTGCAAGATAGAAGACTATGAATCATGAAAGAATAGCACACAATAGAACACAATAAAAAGCAGTAAAGAATTGAAGTACGCCTTCTAATTTGATAACCGGAATTTTAGAGATTTTTAAACACATATAATTTGTATAATTAGATAAAAGATACTACGTAAATGTGAAAATTGATCGTTGAAGAAACCAAAGTGTATAAATAAAGTAGCTCGATTTTCCCACGTGCCAATATTGAACCGTCAGATTAACTAATACAGTAAAAGTTTAAAACCAAATGTGAATTTCAAATTAATTAAAATTTTTATGAAAAAATGGAAAAAAAAAGCATATGGCTTTTGGAGCTCATTTTTATTTATTTTTAAACTTAGGTGAAAATTATATAATTGGTTAATATAGTTTATAATCAAAGCCTAATATATTTTAAAAAGGGTTAATATGAAATAAAACTATAATTAACCTAACTGTAAAATCCTAAATTTTCATACTTTTAGTAAAATTTGAAATTTAAAAAAATACAACATAATATAAAGCTGACACACATGTTATTGACATATACAAATAGGTACACAAGATATATAATTTAATTTTTTAAATAAAACAATTTTTAATATTATTGATACGAAATTAAGTTAACTTTATCTTAAAAACTCATGTATGTACAAGATTATAACGTATATAAACATAAAGTTTTACTAAACTTGACTTATGTCAAAATCCTGTACATATTCAAAACTAAAAACCTATTTTACTTATAATTTTATTCATTCTAATTTTTATTTTTATTTTTCAAGTCAACTAAAATAAACTTAACTCATATTTATCTGGTGATTCATAAAGTGGCATCAATGATCATCTCCTTTCGGCATATGCATGAAAGGAGTTTAGTGTTTAGTCGCGCCGTTACGACTTTCATATTTTGCTTTTTATATAATAATTATTAATTTTTAATTATTTATGGCTTGACTTAATGTATAAATATATAAAGTTTTAACATGTTGTTTAAGTGTTTAAATAATCTCTTTTATATATAAAGAGAAAGAGAAGAAGAGTATACTCTTGGTATAAAAACCTTTAAAAAAATAATAATAAAGACAATCGTAATACTATACCTACTCAACCAAAGCAACAATTATTATAATCTTTATCTTTTATCTTATATATCTTTAGTCTCTACTACTTATAAAGACTATATGTCCATTTTTGAAACTTAAAATAACTAAAAATTAAGTAATGTTAATGAAATATTATATCTTGGATTAAAAATTAACAGCATCTACCACTAAAATAATATTTTAAATATTGTTAATCTTTAAACTTTATCATTTTTTGTTTCTAACCCATAGACTTTTTCTCGTAATGACTACAAATTGAACCCGTAAATTTTGCATCAAGGTTTAAACCAAAATCATGATTTCGCAAGTATAATTATTTAACACTATATCATCGCTTTGCGCTCGTATTCGTCCATTTGTTTAAAAATGTATTTTAAGTTTGTGAATAGCAATTGTATCTTATATACAATTTCATTAGCTACAAGATCATTGGTCAATTTAATTATTTAATGTTTTTTATTATATTACTTTTAAATGATTTGCAGAATTATTTCTTTACTTTGTTGCTAATAAAAGTAATTCTCTTAAGTACAGGTACATAATATTTTAGCTTAAGAGGCATGCTAATAAAAGAAAGTATATATTTAGTAGGGTTAATTACTAGAACCGACCATATCTGTGGCTTATGATTTCTTAAATTGATTGTTCAACTTTTGTCTTTTAGTTTTAATAAATTGTTAGAGAAACTTTTATGAACCATAGTAACGTCTTGATTGATACTTTACGATAAATTTTAATTGATCAATAGCAATTTTTCTTCATAAAGCTATATACATCATATTAAAGCATGTAAAAGCATCTTTAACTAATATTTTCATATATTAGATCTTACTATATCTCGGTTTGTTCCGTAAGTAACTTTGACACTTGCAGGAAGGATTTTACATCTACAATATGGATGAATCCCTTTACATATAGAATTATATGAAGGAGATATAAGTTTCATAGTCACTATAGCGATGCATGTTAGTTTCATGGATACTAATTTTGTTAGTTGTGTATCTTTAATTGCTTTGCATGTCATCTTACATTCATAGATAGTTACCGGCCGGGAAAATTCTATATCTATTCAACCTAAAACACAAGTTGTAAGAGTATAAGTACAACGACTATGTGTTGGAGAAATATAGAATTTTGAGAAAAGAAGTGACCACGTCTTTAAAAATCTTTAATAATGTCGCAACAAGGTACGACATTATTAAAGATTTTTAAAACAACTACTAAAGATAAGTGACCACGGCTTGGTTACACAAAATTATCCACGTATATAGATAATTAAAACAACTACTAAAAAACACATATAAACTTGATCCTCATTATTAACAATAATAATAACACAGAGAACTTACGTATATATTTATCTAGTGAACCATGCATAAAACCGCAAGTAGAAGTAACAGAAGCCACTCTCGTCATATTCAGATCAAACCCTAACTCGACATTCCTCTTCAAAGCTTCAGAAACACAAGTTGAATCAACTTTACACACATCTTTAACCCCTGAACAACAAGAACTAACGGGCTCATCCATGCGTGATCCTTTTTGAAGATACGGTAAGCAATTAATCATCTTAAACATCAATGTGTGATCACACGGTGGTGGTTTTTGCGGTGCTGGAGCTTGTGCTGGCAGATGTGGGCGGCTTGCGGTGGCATTCGAGAACAAAGAAACTGCCGCAAAAGCAAAAAAGATGCATAAGGTTTGTGTGAAGTTCGACATTGTTAATGGATTTTTTGTTTCCTCTTTGTAGGATTTTGAGGGTTTATATAATAAATTACATGGAAAAAATATTGATCGTATAAAAAAAAACCACATTTCCCCATATTCGTAATTTATATCTTGAAGTTATTTACTTTACATATTTGCAACCAATTAACGATGGCACATAAGTATTCCATATAGTTAAATAAAGATGTAATCCATATAACTTTGTTGCTAAAAACATTTGGTTTTTAACTTGATAACTTTTTGTTATGGCTTTGGTTTGAACTATATATGTAGAAGAAATGCTTTGCATATAAATTTGCATTGTATTTATAAGATAGTTAGAAACATAATTTCTGTAAGGATAGTATTACATAATGAAAAACCTTACGACGCAATTTGCCTTAATATAATTTTCACAGAAAAAGAGAGAAAAAAAAAGAGTACTAAATTTTTTTATCAGCCGTGTTTAATTTATGGCTACAGAAGATATTGCACCTGCAGAATTCGGGCATGCGTTTCTTCTAGATTTCGGTTCATATGTGAAAACCTTTTAGTATGGCCAGGTCGATACATGTAGCGTTAAAACGATCTTAAACAATCATTGTCTTCTTATCTTGAATTTTATGAGTAACTAATGTCAAAATATATGATCAAAGATAAAATTAAGTTTCAAAGCATCATACAATGCATTGAGTTGCTCACAAAGATAATAGCTCGATCAGATTTTAATCATGAAACGCGGGCACTAAACATGGATTTAAATGTCGCATGATGTGGATAATGGAACGACTAACTATGATAAGTTTTTGCAATCTGGTTTACAGATATGACTCTCACATATCATTAGAAGCTAGATTTTTTCATGGGATCAATAAGCCGATTGAGTATTTGACTTCAAAAGGTCAAACTCAAATATTTAAGTGACGAAATTACTCTATAAAAATGATAAAGGCTAAACCGCGCCAATATGTTGAAGGGTGGTGGTTGGTCATTACCATGATTAACCGTCAGTCCTTAATGTTATCATATGTTGCACCGAAATATTCCAGCAAGAGTTATTGTTTTCTTCAACTCAAAAGCAAAAACAACCTTACACCAAGTTAACACAGTTGATTGTTGTTATTGTTATGACAAGAAGGTGCCTCTGGATCTCCAGGGATATTGGCAATAAACAAAATAGATTGTGCACCTTTCATTAAGCATATTTCTAAGTGTGCTTATAGGTCAAGGAATTCGTGATTTGGAAGCTACAATTCTTGAGCTTGTAGGCTTCCAAAACATCCCTGCTAGTCGACACACATGGGCCGTGAATCAAGTTTGGAAATGATATATGCTCAATAGTAATTATACTTTTAGAATTTTAGGGCTACTTTTGACATGTTTTCCTTTCAGCTAAATTTTTAAGTTTTACCCATTTGACCCGTAAAGATAAATGCACCGAAACTGCTAACTATAATCTTTAATTTATGGTTTGATTTCTTGATAAACTATTAGAGACAATGTCAGCAGCTTCTTCGTGCGACGGATGCTTTGACGAGGTTGAGGACATCAATAGAGGATGATCTTCTGTATGATTTTTGGATGATAGATTTGAGGGACGCTGCACTCAAGCTTGGGCAGATATGTGAAGATATATCTGAAGAAGTTTTGACTACTATTTTTGGTAAATTCTGCATTGGTAAGTAGCTAGATATATCTCTTGTAGTTTGGAATTTAAGTTTTGATGAACACGGCACAATAATATGTTTTTAATGGTTTTTGTATGTTTATGTGATTACATGCAGATAATAATAAGCTTGCAGATACTACTAATTACATAAACCTTAGCGGACGAGTAATTTATGTGTAATTACTTGTACGTTACTAGAAACTTGGTATCAATGTAAACAATTCGACTAGCAATTTAGATATAAAACACACAATTACCAAAAAACTCAAATTACAGCAATCACTTGTATCACAACCAATATAGCGATCATAGGATGGCTCCAAGAAGTCTCAACTTTATCCGAGGATAGTTTTGTCGATTGAACTGATAGTCTTGCTACTGCACATAGAAATGTTTTAAAGTTATTAGATGATAATCAAACTTGGAATTCCAGTTTCGTTAATAAATATAGAGAACGTTCCAAAATACTCGTTCAGAGAAACATCCATAAAACCGCAAGCAGAAGCAACATGAGCGACTCTTGTCACATTGATATCGAACCCTAATTACTTGACATTACTCTTCAAAGCTTCATAAACACACTTCGAATCAACATTCCATACATTCTTAACCCCCGAACAACAAGAAGTGACAGGCTTAGCCATGCTTGATCGATTTTTTCAGGTTGACTTCTACATTACTTTCTATCCCAACTCGTGTTATACTAACCTTAAAGTACTCGTGAACTCTTGCAATAAGTATCTAGCCTGTGCATTTTCTATTTGTATGTACATTGCTAAGTTTAGTCTTTTCATCAATTCAACACCTCTATTCAATCATGTTAGATTGATAAAACCCTCGTAAGATATTGTATCATTAATACGATATTTATATTGCAATTATATCTAGAAACCCCAACGGACCCAAACCTACAATTGGGCTTGTGCCATATTTATCTTCTAATACTGTCCCACAATCCGAGCTAGAGGTGCATAAATCGGTTAAAATTCAAAACCGAACCAGTTTTCAAACCGGTTTCGGTTTGAGTCAAATGGTCAAAAACCGGTTTTGACTAAGACCGGTTCGGTTTGAAACCGTTTTTGAACATGAAAAAGCGGTTCCATGACCCTGAACCGGTTTGAGACCAAACCGGTTGACATCTAAACATGCAAACCGGTTTTCAAACCGCCGGTTCGGTTAAAAAACCGGTTAATTTGTGCACCTCTAATCCGAGCGGCGAAATCGCGAAAGCTCGATGTAAATTAAAAAACTAAATAAACATTAAACAAAGCTAAACTAATGAGAAGAAAATATACAATTATGGCAATAAAAGCAATTATTTGTTGATGAAATCCGACAATAAGTGGAAGCAATTCATCAAGTACTAGCAAAAGCAAATAAAAAACGGTAGCAAAGGCAAATAACACTGATGAAGACATCCGACAACAATTATAGATTATCATTAAGCAACAAAAACAACAAAAGCAAAACATAATTCTTTATATATTTTATCTAAAAAAACACACCCGATAACAACCAAATCACAAAATGTTACAATGTTCCCAACCTATATAAAACCTTCATCAAAACCAAACAACCGATAAAAAGACACTAAGAAGGCACGATGACTCCACAAGCGAAGAAATCACGACGCCATTTGACTGAGCATTTTTAGCGCTTTAGATGGAAGAACTTAGTTTTGGAGAAGCATTTTTAGTTTCCTTGATCGATTCCTACGATAATTCTTTATTTGAACTAGCTCGAAAAGCTTCATAGTCCTAACCTTTTTCTTCTTCGACTTAAACTTTTTACAAGTTGGACGAAGCTTAATATCAAATATTGAATTATTGCGATTGGTTTTCAGAACCTCGTCGACAATCTCCCTCTCCTTGTTCTAGTTCTGGACTCCCATATAATGCTTTAGAGCATCCTTTAAATCTTTGTATTGCTCACATTTATCGAAAAGTTCATCCATTAGTTTCTTCAATTCATAATCTTGACGATCACCAATAAACTTTTTGATTGGAATACCATTCTCCGGCTGAAATCTATAAGAAGCAGGTTGATCATCAATAATGACCACATTCTTCAAATCTCGTCCTAAATCTGATAAATCCTTAACGGGCCATCCATAATGAATTTTACAAGACTGCGCATATAATCTATGCGAAATCAAACTCTTTGGATCCAATTTATCCAATATGGGCGAAGCGTATGCTTCTGCTCCAGCAGTAAAAATCACAATTTCAAAATCGTTTTGGCTTAAATATCTAAGAAAATCATCGACGTACGGACGTTTCTTTACATAGCTAACACTTTCATTATCGTACTTATCTGAGAAGTCATAGCTTCCACGAGGCGGTTTTGAGGAGGGACAATAATTAGTACAGATTAAGGTATGATCAAGGTCTAGAATAACCGTCTTTTGATTCGGGGAGTTTACTGGAGGGGTGAAAGCTGAAAACACGCAATATAGTTATTCAAAACACACGATGTACGCAATGAACTTTCAAAATTGTCATTGTACGCAATTTATTTTCAAATTTTGTACAATGCACGCAATATGACTGGGAATCAACAAGTAAACCGGTAAAAGGGTCCACGCTGGCCTGTTTTTATAATTTTGGTTTTTTTTTTATTGATCCATGTGACACGCTGGATAAAACACATAATAAAACACATATTAAAACACATCCCAAAATCATTTCCCCACATCAAACAAACACACACAAAAACCCAGGAACACATGAACCCTAATTCACACACATTTTCTACCCTAAATAGAAATCCTAATTAATCACAAATAGAACCTTAATTGACCCTCAAATAACCCTAATAACTAATCCCATTGCAATGGCTTCATCATCTTCCAACAACAACGCATCTGCCAACAATCGGGCTCGATATCTTATGCGTACTCTTCCAACTCATTGTAGTTGTAATCTTCGTTTGGCAAGACGTATTTCTTGGACTGAAAGAAATCCAGGTCGTCGTTTTTTGGTTTGTCCAAGACCATCAGTATGTTTTATCAAAATATTTGTTTTGTTGTTTTCACCAAAATTTTGAATTAGTTGTTTTGCCTAAACATTAGTTCACTATGCATATTCATGCTTTTGTTGTAGTCTCATCCTCAAAGGTGTGCTGACTTTTTTTGGATTGATGGAGAGCTATACAGTGATTGGTACAAACACACTATGCATAGGATGTATGTTTCTATGAGTTCACAAGAAAGAGAAGTGTTTGAAGATGATGCCCACAGTCATCAGATGGAGATTGCACTTGCAGTGATGGAAGAAAGGGTGGCAAGGATGGGTGATGAAATTCAAGCAGCAAAGTCAAATGTGGCTTCTTGGAGGAAGATGTGTGGGTTCATGATGTGTCTACTGTGTGTCATGTTTGTGTTGTTGATAGCTATTCTAGTAGTGTAGGGTAGTGGTAGTGTTGTAGGCAGCTTTTGGTATAGTTTGACAATGTTGGATGTATGCAACTTTTGGGCAGTCTCATAGGCAACAAAGTATGGATGTATGCAACTTAGGTAGTGTTGTTGTAGGTAACTGTTTATGGATGTATGGCAATGTAGTATTGCAGCTTTTGGGTGTATGGAAAGTTATCAAGTGTAATGAAATATGGTTTATTTATATTTGTGTTTGCAACACACATGAAAACTGCACAAAGTTGCACAAAGTTGCATAAAAAATGCATTATCTTATATAGCCTGGTAAACTGCACAAAGTGCACAAAGGTGCATAAAAGTTGCATAAAAACTCCACAAAAGACTAAAACCTGCACAACTCACCCTGGTAAACAAAAGACTAAAACCTGAATAAAAGGTGCATAAAACCTGCACAACTCACCCTGGTAAACAAAAGACTAAAACCTGCATAAAAGGTGCATAAAAACTGCACAACTCACCCTGGTAAACAAAAGACTAAAACCTGCATGATTAACCAGAGACTAAAAGTTGCATTCACATTCCACAAAGTGATTAACTAAAGACTTAAACCAACTGTGTAGATAGATATGCAAAATGATAGTGTTTACAGGCACAAGGTGGTTACAAAAGATGTGCCATGTTTTGCACACATATCTAACAGGTTTACCTACTACATACATAAGTTTTGTGACAACAAAGTTACATAACAGTTTTCACCCAAAAGCAATGACACAAAGTTAACATAATTCAGACACTGAATGGCCTTTCATGAGTCTTGCCAGTGCCATCTGGAGGATAGTTGAACTTCCTTCTTTTGGCAATCCTTTGTGATGGTGGTCTTGGCCTGATTACAGGTCTTGGTCTTGGCCTTGGAACCCTTGGAGCTTGGCTTTCTTCTGTTGGAGCTTGCACAAGATGGGGAGGAGTTGGTTCAGGCTGTGATGGTTGGCCTTCATCAATTGAGGGGAGAGTAGCATTGTATTCATCAATAGCTTCATCAAGTGCTTCAAGTTCACTCAATGTAGCAGGTCTGTCCAACTCATTTTCTGAGAATGGATCCGAATGCATATCATCCCAGTCTAGATAGATCCTCCCATTTTGTTCATATTCAGCCCTTTTCCTTGCTTCTTCTTCCAACACTTCTTTTTCAGCTTGTACATCTTTCTGGTATTCAAGTTCCTAAAAAACACAAGTTACAAACATAACTGTTACAAACATAACTGTTACAAACAAAAAACATGTGAAAACAAAGTAAATTGTAGTACCTCTGTGTTGATGGTATGTTCCCTGCCATCTTCCTTTGACCCCACATTGTTATTCTTTGACCCCCCACCTCTGTTCTTAGAACCCTTGCCCCTGCTAATTGACCCACCACCCCTTGTTTTAGAAGCACCACCCATTGTTTGTGAACCACCCCCCTTTTTTTAGAACCACCACCCCTATTCTGTGACCCACCACCCCTGTTCTGTGACCCACCACCCCTACTAACTGAACCACCACCTCTGCTATGTGAACCACCACCTCTGCTATGTGAACCACCCCCTCTGTTCTGTGACTCACCCCTTACAGCAGACCCCCCACCCTCTTGCTTGTTTCCCCAACCTCATTGATACTTATTCCTCTTTTTTTGTTTTTTCTTTTGGTGTAATAAATTTGTTCTGTGTCCCACCAGGTTGTGTACTTTTGTGAAAGGTTTTTCTCTGGGAGTATTAGTACAACTCACCCTGTTATGACCTGTTTNCTGCTATGTGAACCACCCCCTCTGTTCTGTGACTCACCCCTTACAGCAGACCCCCCACCCTTCTTGCTTGTTTCCCCAACTTCATTGATACTTATTCCACTTGTTTTGTTCTTACTTGTGGTGTAAACAAATTTGTTCTGTGACCCACCAGGTTTGTGAACTTTTGTGAAAGGTTTTTCTCTGGGAGTATTAGTACAACTCACCCTGTTATGACCTGTTTGCCAACACTTTGTACATGTAATGACCCTTCCAACTCTGCTAACTTTGTATTCATTTAGTGTCTCTGTAGGGTGCTTAATTCTAACCTTCCTAGGCCTCCCAGGCATTCTCTTAACTATTGGTGGGAATGGAGGTGGGTTATTTGTGGGCTTCCAAAACTTAGACCCATACACTGGTTTTATTGAGAATTGATATGTATCAAACCACTTAGACTGTGAATACCAATTACTAACCCCTAAATCAGGTTCCATTTTTTGAGTCATGTATGCTGCAACAGCATGAACACAAGGAACACCAGTCAATTGCCATAACCTACAGTCACAAGTCCTTTCCATCAAGTTTACCCCAAAAGCCTCATCCCTCTTCCTAACTTCTACAACCATATAAGTACTAGGAATCACTTGCCATTTCATTTGTTTTAGTGCCAATTGTTCAAGTTGCTTCCTAATTGAGGGAGTTATAGAATCATCACACTTAGCTGCTTGCTTACTCATATTCCACATTCTTTGCATTATATAAACTCTAATATCCTCAAGCATTGCTATTATTGGCTTACCTCTGGCAGGAAGGATTTGACCATTAAAAGACTCTGATATCCCATTCTCAAATGATGCACACTGACTGTCAGGTCGAAAGAATGCTTTGCACCAAGTAGCAGGATCCCTTTCCATCAAGTAATCATAAGCTGTCTCATCCATTTCCTTGATCTGTTTCATCTTGGCTGTGTGTTTGTAAAAATGAGTTAAACATTTGATAAAATATACAACAATGTCAGCATCTACAAATACCAAATTAAACACTTGCCTGTGAATACTTGTTCAAGGGTAGTAGTAGCTGCACTCCAGAACAGTCTCCTATACTCCAGACCTGTGTATTTCTTTTTAAAATTAGCATATATGTGTCTGCAGCAGTGCCTATGTTCAGCATGTGGAAGCCAAGTCTTCACAGACTCAATAAGTCCCTGTAACCAGTGAATAATGTAAACATCAAACCATAAACAATTAAATCTAAAAAACTTAGTTTAAATATAAGAAAGCATAATGTAATACCTTGTGTGAATCTGAGATTACTGTCAATCCTTCACCAGTATGCAAGTTAATGTCATCAGCTAACAAAGATATAAACCAACACCAGTTGTTTTTGTTCTCAACATCTACTACTGCCCAAGCAATCGGATACATTTGATTATTAGCATCCCTCCCCATGGCAGTTAACAATTCACCTCTGCACATATGAGTTATGAAACATCCATCTAATCCTATCACCCTTCTACAACCAGCTAGCCATCCATCTTTCACACCTTTGAAGCACACATAAAACCTCTGAAATAAGTGCATACCATCTTTGTTTACAGTAACATCAATATGACAAGTTGAACCAGGGTTTGAATCAAGTATTGCTTGCCTATATTCCCATAACCTCCCATAGTGTTCTATAAGGCCACCTTCATGCTCATACAAGGCACATTGCTTGGCTCTTTTACACTGCCCTGTACTTACATCTATACAAAATTTCTCCCTAATACTCTCTCTCATAGCCTGGTATGTCATTGAAGGATTCATGATGATTTCCTTTGCATAATGTCTGGCAATCCACCTAAATGTAACCAGTGACCCCATATTGAAGTTTCTTGCACACCTATGATCTGAGTACAAGGTCTTAATCTGGAAAGACCTCTCACTACTCATCCAAGAGGCCCATAACCTAAAGGGACAATGCTTGCCTTTGTGAGCACCAACTTTCATTCTTGTCCACTTGACCTTAGGCTTAACATTCACAACAACTTTTCTAGGTGATTTCCTGGTAACTGGCATCTTATCTGTGGCCTTATCATTCTCTTCCTGGCCATTCCCTTCCTTATCTTTAGCCTTCTTCTTACTCTTCCTAACCCTGTCTCTCCTACCAGCACACCTACCCAACTCTAAGTCTCTCCCACAATACACAAGCAAAGAGTTACTATCACTTCTATAATACCACAGCTGGTAACCATGTTTTACACCATAATCAGCCAACAGATGTTTTAATTGTTGAGGGTTTTCAAATTTCATACCAAGTATTGGTTTATTTTCCTCCCATGGTGTTTCTGGATTGTAACTAGGGTACTTAACACCTTTTTTAACCTTGTATCTTTCATCTATCATATCATCATCAGGGTCAGCCTCTTCAACAAAATATTTACCACCTAAAGGGGGTATAGGGTCATCTTTAGTGCCTATGAAGTTACCCTTACCAACCAGTTTGTTTAGAAAAGGGTCATTAACTGTCAACCTTTCAAAAACAACATTCTCTTCACCTTGAGTATGAAAATCAACATTAGCAACCTCTACATCCTCATCATCAAGTTCATCACTCACATAATCACCCTCTTTCACATTATCAGTATGCAAATTATCATTCCTAACAAACTCCATAACATCATAATCAACAATTTCAGTGTACAAATCAATCTTAAAACCATTCTTAAAAGCTACATTCGTAAAATCATTCACATCATCATCTGTTTTCAGTTCCCTAATTCCTCTAGTAAGAGTTGTACCAGGTATACGATAGTAGAGTCTCTTGGGAGGATTAAGTACTAACCTTCTGACAACCTCAAAAACCTCACCAATTGGCATCTCTTCAAATCGTACATCATTTATAACCTGACACTCGCCTTGCATGTACTTCAGAGGATTTGGAACAAAAACCCCATCATGGTAGAGATTAACAGTGATGTCACCCATTGAATTGTGTTAATTGACCTAAAAATAAAAATTAGGGTTTCAAATTAAGAACTTGAAAATTAGGGTTTCAACCCGTAAAGTAATTGGGGAATTCAAACCATTGAATAATTAGTGACTTAGATTGTCTTTTACATACCTTTACAACATTTGTAGCAGGTTTATTCTTCAATCCGTCTTCTGATTTTGTGAACGTGATAATTTAGAGAGAGGATAAGGTTTGAGTGGTGTGAAAGTGTGTGTGTTTATATGCTTTCTCAAAGTCAAATGGGTTTAGTTATAGTCAAAAATAACATCCAGCGTGTCACATGGATCAATAAAAAAAAAAGCCAAAATTATAAAAACAGGCCAGCGTGGACCCTTTTACCGGTTTACTTGTTGATTCCCAGTCATATTGCGTGCATTGTACAAAATTTGAAAATAAATTGCGTACAATGACAATTTTGAAAGTTCATTGCGTACATCGTGTGTTTTGAATAACTATATTGCGTGTTTTCAGCTTTCACCCAAATTTGCTACGAGTTGCAACAGAATTGAAACATAATCTTTTTATATAAAAATTACTATCCCTTCGCATATCCATTGCAAAGTTCCATATAACTGCAAAAGTTTTGCGATGGAAATCACAGATATACTAATTTATTTTAAATTTTGCAACAGAATTGCAACATTAATTAAAAATATTAACTACTTTATATTTAGTTTTAATTTTGCATCGGAAATCTGTTGTGATGACGTATAGTCTACACCGGGTTATGAACCCGTTTGGTAAACAATACCCACACGCAAGCCCACTACGCGTGGGCCAGTTTCATACTAATTGGACTACCAATTAGACGGCTTTGGCCCACGAGGCCCAAGCCCAATGATTATTTAGGAATGTGAATAAACGATATCTCCTAATTATAGGATGTATATCAAATACCCGCGATACGCGGGATACCAAGGTTTGCGGAACACGAAACCAATAAGGATTCGTGTCTATATATAGAGGGCATTATGACTCTCACAAAGGTACGACTTACAAACCCTAAATACTCATAACCCTAAAACACGATTATTTACTCTCACGCCGGAGGATAATCGGGAGAGACAATCCCTCGATAAGCCTAACGGTGTCTATTACTTTCTTAGTGCGCAGGTCTCAAGCAATATCAACCAATTGATACGAGGAAAGGAACCCAAACAAGGAACACCCAACTTTTGTATCAACATGTTGCAACTTTTAAAAATTTGTAATCGAATTATTGCAACAAAAAAGCAAAAATAAGTTTGAAAGAAATTATTTCGTTTTTTGCTACGGAGTTACAACCGGTTTTATGTTGTTGCTATTCGGTTGATAATTCATTGCAAAACGATTGCAAATTTGCTACAAAATTTACCGGTGCAAATGGGCAAATCTCTATTGCATTAGCTTGTTTGTGCAGTAGTGAAATGCCAGAGTCATGCATGCTTTAACTTATAAAATCTTATCAAGCTAGGTTAGTCGGTTGTCAATGACAATACAGATTACAGAGAGTTGTTGGCGTCGGGATTTTGTACAAAGAAATTGCTTAGGTTTTACATTTTTTTTTACTAGCATGGTTAATTCAAAAACACAATAGGGATTTTAATCCTGAGTTTTAAGTTACATACACTTATAAATCAACATCTACGTCTTTATGCATACATTTCATGGAAGGTTTTTAAACACCAAATTATGTTCAGTCTTGATTTTGACTTGGCTCAAACTAAAAAAATCTCTCTCATGCCCACAACAAGGCAAACTATAAAAAATCTTATTATATTTAGCGAAAGGATGTCCTTGTATTCTAGTAGCAATAGTGTTAAAGGACATTATCGTAATCTTTTACACATGGCCACGACATGTTATGGTCACTTCATCCTCCCCACATCTTTTATTAGGGATTTCATCGATGAAGACAATATCATATTTTGGTTATTTGTAGTTCGTGATATAAATGTGCCGTTTGTTTTGCTTTGACAAAACCAAAAATTAAACGATGTCGGCCAAAAATGAACTCTTGCCATCTGATCTTAACAATTATTGTAAGATATGATAGTTACTCAATTTCATAAGCGTTTGTATTCTAATTGTATTTTCTATAACATGTGTGATTCCAAATGAAAAATAATGCCATAGCTATTTGCTTAGATCCAAAAACGAAGCAAACATTTGTACCCCATCAGGATCAGATATGGTAGGCTAAAAGTACGTACAACAGAAAAATATAAAACAAATTGCTTGTATTTAAAATATTATTATTTTGATTTGACGACTCAAAATGCTATATTTGGCACCCACCAATATACACAAACCACACTGAGCCGTCAGCGATAATATTTTGTCGCTTCCAAATACTAATATAATTATTTTATTATTTTACATATACAAATATTATTTCAAGTTCCTTTGTTGTGTTTGCATTAGCTTTGTCGCTTCTTTGAAATGCAACTTGGTTGATCTTGCACGTAGTCAACAAATGCTTGGTCTAAAAGTTTAAGCCCTGTATACATAAGTATGAACAGGCTCATAGAGTGTTATTTCTGTGTAAAACTTCGTAATTTTTTTTATTTATTCAATAAAGATTTATACGATTGAAAAGTTAAGTTTGTGTTTGCTTACAAACTATTTAGTAAAGGATTTGGTAACTACGGTTACAACCTTAGCTAGAATGATTAAATTTTAATTAGTTACATGTTGCATTGGTTTTTGTATCACGGGTCTCTGTATGTATAACTTGCTTCTTTTCGCATTAGTTAAATAATTCAACACACTTTGACTCTTTGGATTGCATCAAACTAAAACTCCATATAACACAAGTTTGACCTATAGGATACGCCTCTTCGAGTTAGCTTTTCAGTTTAGTTGACAAACGCATCATGCTATAGCATTATGAGATTACTTAAAGCGGAATGTTAGCATATATTTTATTATTAAAACTTAAGATTATAGGTATTTTAGTCATTTATATTGTTTGTTAGCTTTTGGGGCATCTCGTTTTTCTATATAAACTCAGATTTTTTTTCCTTATAGTTTAGTAATGAAATTTATTGTTCAATAAAATGTGTTTTCTGTATTTATCTCCTCGACTGCCTTATAAAGGTCTCTAAATACTTGTTTTAATGTGATTGTGCAAACCACTAATTGGGTTATATGGCGTTATAGGAACAAAGTTGTTTCGACACAAAACATATGCGGAAAGACATGTTAGCAGGTGATGTAAAAACCGTTACATACACTTGGATAGTTTGTTGGGCTAAAATTTAGGCAAGTTATCTTTGACAAATATTTGAACATAAAACATCATTTGCTGAAGAAACAATAAGTAAGTTACTCACTGAAGAATCAGTGAGTATGTTACTCACTTAAGAATCAATGAGTAGCTTACTCCCTGATGAGAAGTCAGTGAGTGGTGTATAAAGCTCAATAAAAAAAACTTCATAGTTATCGAAGACAAACTGAAGAAACACTTTTCCTCATTGATTTGGTGTCAATGAGTATTAGTGGTGGCAATCGAGCCGTGTCCGTGTTAACATATTCGGGTTCGCGTGTTGGCGGGTTAGTATAACCTCCACCCAAACACGACCCATTTATTAATCGTGTCAAGAAACTCAACCCTAACCCACACCTGCATAACACGTGTAACCCATTTTTGACCCGTTTAACCTGTTTAAATAAATAGGTCAGATAGTGAATAAGGTTGGTGATTTGTTGATTTAAATAGTTTAAATGCAAAAATGATATAAGCATTTAAAATATGATAAAAATAATAGACGAATAACTATACGATAGTTTTCTCAGTTATAAGCGTCAATTTCTATGATATATGAGGTATAATCGTAATTCAATTGTATTAAGTACATAACACAGTACATTTAATCCAAATCCAACATAAAAGGCATGTTATATATATTTTATTTTTAGAGTCTTAAATACTTAAACGGGTTCACGGGTTGACCTGTTTAATATTTACTCAACCCAAACACGACCCATTTATTAAACGGGTTAGACGGGTTGAGCTGTTTTTGACCCAAACCTGTTTATCCTCAACCCAAACCTGTTTACCTTCGTGTCGGGTTCGTGTCGAGAATTGCCACCCCTAATGAGTATAGTACATGAGGTACAAACAACGTCAGAGTTGCTGACATATAGAAGCACTGTGTCGAAAGATGTACTCTTCCACTAAATGCTTGACACGTAACCTAACACACACATATGACTTCACTTTTACTCACCTATTTAAGCACAAAGTTTATATAGAGATAGTTAAAGATTCCACACAAAAAAGAATACAAATGTATTATAGTGATTAGTCCTCTTTTCCTTGAATCATAGCTAGCTAAGGTAACAAGCTTTGATTCATGTAAAATGAGAGTTTCATTTGTCATTCAATTGAGATAGTATTCAGCAACTATCCTTTGTAATTCTTTTGATTCATTTCTAATAAGAATTATAAATATTAAAAATTACGAATGGTGTTAGCGTAAAATGGATAAAGTAGTTTTTTTTTCCTATATCTTGAACATTGCAAAACAAAATGCTAAGACATGTATTTCCTATATCTAAGGATTTTTATATGGTTGTTTCTTACTATATTTGATAGTTTTGAATTGTTAGATTTTATGTTACTATTAATCTCGTTGGAATAAAGTTTTTGGGAAGCATAACTTCTTTGTTTGATGCGTAACATGCTAGCTATTATCTTTTTATTGATTGAAATCGAAAGAATGACGATTTAGGTCAAGAGTTATAAATTATATATATATACATATATATATATATATATACATATATATATATAATTATAGAAGATGTTAAAAATAGAATGTTTGATGTTAATTAAGGGCAAAATCTTTAACAATGCATCATACTTGCCACAAATGTGACTTTCGTGTAGTGAACAAATAACTTTTCTTATATGTGTACTAAACTTTCATTTTTTGGTCTTTTTGATGTACTTTTTGACATTTTTGCCCCTGGATTTTTAAAAATTTGAGGGACAAAAACGTCAAAAAGTACATCAAAAGGACCAAAAAATGAAAGTTTAGTACCCATATAAGGAAAGTTTTTTGTTCAATACACGAAAGTCACATTTGTGGCAAGTATAGTACATTAATAGATATTTTGCCCGTTATTTAATTATTGATTTTAACCCATGATTTACATCCTAGCACATATTAACCATGATTCTAGTTGATGAAACTTATAAAAATGTTGCTTACCATAAGTACATCTTGCATGCTATATTACGCTTGCTTCAATATTATAATCCAACTACGCCTGTAAACCACTATTTTCCTACCCATTCACCTAACTCTCCTTAAAACCATTATCTTTTTGTTTCTTATTGATGGTAAATATAATAAAAAGAAACCAAAACCCTTTTTGTTTATTAGTCGGCCATTCTTGAGTAATCTTGACTTGATCTTACTAATAGAAGTAATATAACGTCACTACATATTTAAAATAGTATAATTTTATAGTTGTAGTACATACTAATATATAAATTAATTGTGCCTAATTGTCCAACACAGAAGTTGAGAAAATGCCTTCCATAACCCGACAATAAGCGACTACAATATCTAGGTATACAGAAAAGCCTACTTAGGCGTTCCATTTTTAGTCTTTAGTTCCTCAATATATGGAAATTCCAGGGTCAAATTTTCTCTCTTTTTTCAATGTTTCTCCCCCACAAACGCACTAAAGTTCTTAAAAATTTATAAATTGCTGCATTACCATTTTATTTATCATACAACTTGAGCTTTACTTTCTGTAAATATATTCTACGTTAAAGTACAGATCATAATTCGAACACACAGTTCGAGAGGTTGTGTGACAATTTTTAAAAAAATGATCAACTGATGTATATTTGTGTATTTTTTTTCCCCGTCGTTTCAAAATAAGTATAAGCAGTCAAACTGAAATACCAAGGTTTGTATTATGACTTTTAAAATTGGTTGCAATTTGATACAAAAATAAGCGGTATAGGTACGTAAATATGTTGACTAGCTCATATAGACGGGTCAGGTTTTAGTCGACATTTTTAACTCCATTTATTATCCATTAATTTGCTAAAAACATACAATTAAAAAAATAATTATCACACTAACATATACAGTCTAGTTTTTCCCATAAACTATTTTTTGTTTATGTTCTAATTTTAGTTCATCGCAAACCTACAAAGTATTTTATGCTTATTGGCAACTCTTTTTTGGTAAAGAGTTTCTCGATAAATGTATTACTTCAAAAACGTTTAAGTATAACGAATATGGGTGAAATCCCACATCTTAGCCCATTACGTAGATAGGCGGTAAAGCTAAATAACAAGAAAAACTGCTTATATGAATAAAGTAACGACTATAACTAGATTACATTGACTCAAGCGACTCAAAACATAGCATACGACTTCTTCCGACCGCGAATCTTGATATTCCAAGCGTCACAGAAAGCGAATTGATATTTGGTAGATCATGAGCATTGCACTCATCATCATCATCATCATCATCATCATCATCGTCGTCGTCGTTGTCATCATCATATATGGGTCATCATCCTTAGTTTCCTTCTAGCGTTCGTACAAGCTCTTGGTCTCGTATCCACTCCTACTTGACTTAGAAACCATAAATGTCCTAGTTTCATCATAAACACGTTCCACTTCACCCATATCCTCTTCAGCATTAAACTTGAAGAACTCGGTTGTGTGCTTGTTCCCACAGGTTTCGCTGTCATTGGATTTCCATCATCACCCACTAGTACGAGCTTCCCCTCGAGCATTAGCTTTTGAATATCTTGAAGTTTTCTAGCTAAGGAAATTGGACTTTGGTTACCATTTCGGTCGTTAGTCTGACCAGTCCCTGTAAAGCCAGTTCCCAAACTCTCCACGACTTCATTAATAGCATCATTCGTACTAGGTTCAACCACCTTCTCATTAATCTTATGTACCTCGTCCACCTTTTTGCCCATGTTAATGTTTCGTGTGTAACTTTTAGCTTTAGTTTGAGTTATAAGCCAGTCAACTTAGCTAACCATGGTAACTAATATGTTCCGATTGAAGTTTTATTCTCTGACACAGGCATCCAAATATATATGAACCTGCAATCCCGAACTAGAGAATTCAAACACAACACATATATAACGTAATTTGACATTCCATCATTAAATAACATAATGATCGTAATATACCGGATTCACATGTTATTTTGAGATCAGAGGACCGTGACCTGGGTTTAATGATCTAGTGATATCTCATATTATAGGAATGTTTCATAACCAAATAGTTACATGTTCAAGTCATGTTTAGAACATTTGACATTTACTTGTGAGGCATATATTGTGAAATCGTCACTTGATTTTCAAAAAAAATAAATAAATAAATAATAATAATAATAATAATAATAATAATAATAATAATAATAATAAATAAATAAATAAATCTGAGTTTAACTTATTTGCATTAAAAGAAAATGATCGACGAGATAAAATGTGAATTAAAAAACAATTTTTCTAAGAGTTCACTAGAAGCAAAGATATTTTCCAACAAGGATAGAGATTGACACAAGTGCTAGACCTTAGATTATAGGTAATCCTGGCAACCTAAGTTTTGTAAACCAATAGTATACAAAGCTTTAATTAATCCTTTTTAGGTTTTTGTTTGATAGCACTCATGCTCCGAGGTGGACACGTGCTTCTCCGTATATCAAAAGCATTTTAATACTCTTCTAAAACCAATAATTATAGACAGCATTACCAAAATTACAAATTATATTAGTGACCTAATTAGCGGGGACCATTAATTGCTTGGATGTTATTGCTAGTCATTTTCTCTATTTTTGAGTTTAGTAACATGGTCCTTCTAATTTGAATAAAGCATCTGAAAGTAATATAAATTGCAAAGTAATATAATTTGTAGTACCATCTTGTAGTTTTTTTTTACTTACTGGTCTCTGTTGCTTTTATTAGATTCGTTGTTCTTTAGCTCTAGTTGACAATTAAAAGCTATCAGGGGAAATCGTTGTTAGTGGGTAATAGATTAGGTTTTAGTGGTGGGTCGACACCTCATAACGTCACCAAGTTATAATTATTTAATTTACGAAAAAGACTGCACGATGACCAGATTGGAAGTGTAAAAGAGCCGAATATATCCACTATATATGAAGGTAGATAGTATAAATACAACTTGTGTATATAAAATGGTAAACTAGCTGATATAAAAGAGCAACGTGTCTGTGATTTAGAGGATCAAGATTTACTTAACCAATATGGTTCACAATATAGGATCCAACCAAAGAGAAGTGTTTAATTTCTCATATGATACTACCACTAGTGCTTCAAAACAAGAGCTTAGTGTGATCAAAGAACAAGATCGATTGCTGCCAATTGCTAATGTAGGGCGTATCATGAAGCAAATTCTCCCCCCAAATGCAAAACTCTCAAAAGAAGCTAAAGAAACCATGCAAGAATGTGTGTCGGAGTTTATTAGCTTTGTGACGGGTGAAGCTTCAGATCATTGTCGTAAAGAGAAGAGAAAGACTGTCAATGGAGACGATGTTTGTTGGGCGATGTTGAATCTAGGGTTTGATGATTATGCAGAACCATTGAAGAAGTACTTGCATAAGATTAGAGAGCTTGATGGTGAAAGGGCTCATCAAAATAAAGGGGCTAGTAGCAGTAGTAACGAAGAGAAGGATCATATTCGTAATCCTCCTCAAGAAACTACTTCGAATTACAGATCTTCAGGTAACCAAGTTCCCCGTAAAGCTAATGTTCCACCCACCCCAAGTCATTTTAATTTCACCGTAATCGATAAAAGAAGTAGCTTTTAGGGTTCTTGTTCTTACTTCTATGAGTTCAGAATTAGGCGTTCTTAGATACGTGATGGTAGATTCAGATACTTGTATGATAGATGATATGACACGAAGTTACAATTATCGTGACCCAGAATAAAAAGAAAAGTTCAAGAGGAGGTACACCAATTTGGAAGCTCTTGTGTGCTTTTTAATCGGCTAGGGTTTATCTTTTTCAGTTTATGTCTACGGTTAGGAAATGAACCAATTGCAAAAGAATAACAAATTCTATCTTATTGTGTGCCTTTGTGGATCATACGGTTTATGTATCATATTTAATTGCTAATGTATTTTTGATGATATTCGAGCTTATTAATGTATCAACGTTATGAATGATGATTCCGTACTTTAACTTAGAACTGATTTGAACAAAATTATGATGTTAAAGGCTTATGTTCCTATGTTCTTTAAATCATGTTTAAACCTCCACAAGCGTATGTGTTTCCTGGAACTTATTCATTAGTTATCACTTGCACATCATAATTCGGACCTGTGACTTGAAAATGTTACCAAACTGAAATACTTAGCTAAAATTAAATTCAGTGTATGGATCAACACTTTGTCTGTCCTCCCATTAGCAAGCTCATGAGTTGTTGCTTGATATGCTATCATATAATTGTTAACATAACCTGAAAATAAACAACAAACCATTGGCCCCGGAATAGTAATCCCCATTGAGAAATATGATACAAATTAACATCTGATATGATGTATTCTTGGTTTGATTAGCTTAGAAATACTTTAAGTGTCGGTGCTTATGTTTCATAGCTAAATAATAATTGAAAAAGAAACCAATACCTTATCCAAGGCTGTGACTTTCGGTTATATATATCATTAATAAATAAATAATAATTGATTTAGTAATACTTTTGTTATCAGCCATGGGATTAGACAAATACTAGCTACTAGCTAGTACGGTAGGAAACTAGCAGTAGCAACAGATTACATTGATGTTCCAAAAACAGAAAAAACAACACCTACAGTATATATGGCATGGAAAAACGTTAATTTCAACCAAAAACTACGAAAATAAGTACTTAAAATGATAGAATTGCACGTGTTACACGGATTGAAACACCAATCTTGCCAACTTCTTTGAAATTTCTCTAGTGACACTTGATCTACATGAAAGAAGATGATTTAATCTAGTAAAGGTCAAAAAGTATTTCCAACCGCTGTGGGTTACTATTCCGGGGTGATACACACAACTCTGTGAGTTCTTAGGTGTCGTAAAACTGGAGTGTCCTTCAATTTAAAGAGGCCCAAGACAAATACTCTAGAAGATGGTGAAATCTTACACTTTGATTTGTATCTCGACTAGGTGCAAAATACTTGTTTTAAATTCGATTGATTGGTCTTGTTGAACTGATTCTGTTTAGAGCTTGTAATGTGCTTATATGCGAATAATCTCTTGCCAGTTTGCTAATGAACTTTGTCTATCTAACAAGAGACTGGATTACGTCAAAGATCTTTGGATGGCATTAGCATTGACCGAAATACTTGTAAACTCTTTTTTTTTTGGTAAAAGGTCAAAAGACCCGTTAAATATATTACTCCAAAAAATGTTTAAGTACAAAGCATAAGGGTGAATCTCATATCTCAGCCCGTTATTTAAAACTAAGAATGCTTTCAAATCAGTGAACATATGTGAGCTCCGTAATGAGGAGCGAGTGGAAGGGGCTCATGTCACAATTCCGTTAAAAGAGATTGTGGATGTTTCAGCTAGGTTTGCTAATACTCTTTATGGGTATTTTATCGGGAAACGGCTTGCTTTTCCTATAGTGGAGAATTATGTTAAGAATACATGGGAAAAGTTTGGTTTAGAACGTGTGATGTTGAATAATGGATTCTTTTTGTTTCAATTCTCTACTAAGGATGGTATGGATAAAGTGTTAGAGTCGGGGCAGTGGTTGATTCGTTCGATGCCTATTTTCCTAAATATTTGGACCCCTAATAATACGCTTGCTAAGGAGGAAGTTACTTCAGCACCCGTATGGTTGAAGTTACATAATGTTCCAATTGTTGCTTATACGGAGGTTGGATTAAGTTTGATTACGACTCAACTTGGTAAACCTATTATGTTAGATTCATACACTAGCTCTATGTGTGTTAAGTCGTGGGGTCAGAACTCATATTCTCGTGCTCTTATTGAAGTATCATCTCTTGACGCGTTAATGGATCATGTGGTGGTGGCTATTCCATTTTCTAATGGTCTAGGTCATTCGTTGGTGCGCATTGATATTGAATATGAATGGAAGCCGCCTCGTTGTGCTTCATTCAAAATATTTGACCATAATGATGTTGCATGCCCTAAGAATGTTAAACAACATAGTGTTCCGACTAATGTTGATGAGGAGGGATTCGTGGAAGCTCCGTAACGTAAAGGTAAGGGTAAAGCGCCGACTCATGAGAAGGTTATTGACGGAGTTCGATTTGCGAAACCTAGGGTTACATTGAATTATCGCTGGCAGCCAATTTCGAAAAATAAAGTGGGATCTGCTGGAGCGTCTTCTTCAAAAGGTAATGGCACTAATAAGGTAACTTCTGGTCATAAGGAAGTTTCTAAGGAGAATTTACTGGATAATCAAGCTAAAAGTGACGTGCATAAGAATGCTAGTGTTTCTAATGTGCATGCTGCTAATGAACAACCGGTTAATCAAGCAAAGAGTGATGTGCATGCTCCTAGTGTGTATATTCAAGATGATTTAAGTGATATCATTACTAAGAACTCATTTGGTGCTCTTAGTGATGAGGTGACTAGTTCTGAATTGGGACTTGAGGATGTGTTGTCTCAAGCAAAGCGTGCATGTTATGGAGACTGATAGCGACAATGAGGTTGATGAATCTATTGAGTTTGGAAAACCAAGTACTCCTATTGTCGAGAAAATTGATAAGCTTGAAAAGCTTATTATTGATGGTAAAGGCACTCTTGTAGATAATAATGGGAAACCTGTTCCGGTGGTTGATGGTCTAAGGAAGGGAAACCCATTCTCTAAGGTAGGTGAAGTAGTTGATTCTGATAGTGATAATGAGGTGCTTGTGACAAACGATCATATGAATAATAACGTGTCATCAGCAGGAGGATATAACGAGCTTGAAGGTTATTTGTCTGATGATTATGCTGCCCAGGTCCTTGATTTACCTGGGCAATTGGAGGAATTTAACAAGCTGTTTGATTCTCAGTTTCAAGGCAGTTCGCGGAAGTAATCTGTTATGTGGATTTGTTTAAGTTTTTTTGCTTGTTTTTTCTTTTCATGGTTGTTCTAGTTGTTGGTAGCTAGCTGTTCATTCATGGCATGTCGTAAATGATCTAGTGGCTGTTCAAGCGGTTGCTTGAGGTTAATGTGGCATTTCAGCTACATTCCATTGTACTTTGAACGATTTTTTGGTTAATATATTTTGCCAGGGTGGAGATCCCTTTACCCAAAAAAAATAGGCAGAAAAGCTTACATAACAAGATACTTCCAATTCTCTAAATAAAAAAAAAAAACCACTTCTCAAAAGATACCATTAGACTCCTATGAAAACAAAATTACTTTCTACCAAGACCTTGGAGCTTGATACCATACGTGTCATATAAAGCATCCAAATTCCCTGAAAGATCGTAGACCTGATCCGCATAGGCATCATAATCATAGTCATCATAATCATCTTCACGATCATGACCACCACCAAATAGGTTCATGGACTCGTCAAACGTATTCACAACCGCGTCTTCANGGTCGATACTCAAAAGTGATTTTTTGGGCAAGTATGGTACGTTTTGGCATAATTAACCCTTTGATTTATAACAGTGCTATATTACTATGTAGTGGGTCGATCTTTTTGTTTTCTCTCACATTCTCCGTTGTTATTTCATTCTCACTTTTGTCACCCACACACAAACACAACAAATCCATATCCTCAAGACCTCAACAGACAATCAATCCTTACATCATCTGATCTTATCAATCAGTCAAATCAAATCAAATCAAATCAATCTTTAAGAAAGCACAAAACCAAAGAGGAAAGAAAGTGTAGAAAAACATGTCATCTTCAGCACCTTTCACACCTGAGCACCACCACCACCATCACCTCTCACCGCCCTCGGAGCAGCTCTGCTATGTCCAGTGCAACTTCTGTGACACTATCCTTGCGGTATATCACAGAACCAATTATAATATTTAGTATAATTCGTGCAAAACGTTGATAACACGCAACAATATTATTATAATTCTAATAATAGTTCATAATAGACCAACATATGTTGTATACAGAAATTTCTAATTTAGTTATGAACTCGCTTTTATACATCTCCTATATGATTAAACCTAATCTTTGAGGTTTTTTTATTGATATTGTAGGTGAGTGTTCCCTGCAGCAGTTTGTTTGCAACGGTTACAGTTCGATGTGGGCATTGCACTAATCTGTTATCTGTTAACATGCGTGCACACCTTCTTCCTACTGCTGCAAATCATCTCCAACTTGGCCATAATTTCTTCTCTCATCAAAGCATAATGGTAAAGCTCTAATACAATTTAATTTGCTCAAATACGTAGTAACAAGCAACAATAGATGTATCAACAATAGATATATCAATGGAAGTCTAGACAGGGTTTTCATCAATAGATCCATGTAATGCTTGATTAGCTAGTACTTGGTTAGGGACGTTCTGTTAGAGTCGTTCTCTAATTCGCTTGTAATTCTAATTTCTCGCTGCTAGATCTCATTTATTTATATCTAATATTCTTTTTTCGTTGTTGATAATGAAAAAAAATATATATGATCATAAGCGCGCAANGAGAATTGAAAAAGAAAGAACCCATTATTTAACATAACACGTTCCAAACCATATTTAGCCCACGTATTCTTCACATAATTCTCCACAATGGGGAAAGCAAGCCGTTTCCCAATAAAATACCCATATAGTGTATTAACAAACCTCGCTGAAACATCATTAATTTCTTTCAGTGGGATTGCAACATGAGCACCCTCCACCCGCTCCGCAGTACGCAATTCACATAAGTTAACGGATTTAAACGAATGCTTTGTTTGAAACAACGAAGCATAAGACAATATAGGTGCTGTTTTAGATCCACTATTAGTATCTTGATTAGCATTAGAACCTGTTGAATTAGCCGTAGCAGCCATTGGATCGACTGACTCCATAGCGAAAGAACACTAAATAAAAACCCTAACTAAATTAAAAACTAAAATCAATGGAAAAAAACCCTAGAAAAACCCAACAACCATTGGATTGGTTGAGCAGGAATCGACCCTCATTGAAACAGAAAAGATCGAGAAGAAACGTACCACAGGCGAGATCCTAAAGGAATAATCGAATCCTAAACAAGCAAGCCTACAGTCGATCGTCAAGAGAGATCGCTATAGGATCACAAGGAACAGATTCCCATCAATAAGTAGCTTTTCAAGCTCCCCAATTTTCTCAACTAAAGGAGTAGAATTAACTTCCTTTATTTCCATTGAATCACTCACAAGCGGTTCTTGTGATGAAATACTTGTAAACTCTTGCTCTCCATGGCCACAGAATTAAACCCATCTAAGCTACAATGACTGCTGAGTGAGAGCAATCGTGTTGTAATATATTAGTTGTTTTTGTTATTGTTTACAATTATTAGTAACTTGAAAAAATCTGAATAAGAAACCAATCAACATGTAGAATTTTATATGTTGTTTGCATATGGTGGAAAATGTGAAAAGAGTTTGATTCGAATATAGAAGCAATTTTGTGTAGTAGGAGATATGGTAAAAGGGAATTGCCTGTTTACTATGTGGAACCCTAGATAGCAATTGGACATGCTTTATTCATATCTTCCATTAAAGAAGTGAAGAATAACCCATCTGCCAACACTTCTTCACACTCAACAAGAGAAAAAAAAAATTACGTTCTTTGAAGCACGTAGTTAATGGTTTAGCCTATAGATTTGTACGATGTTCATTACAAAAATATTCAGTAATGGATTGATGTTTTGATTGTGTATGACCCCATTTTTATTATTGGAGCCATTTCGAAAAACCGATATACTTATCTTGTGTTTGATTGTTCTTTTTCTTGCATGATAGCTCATCTTTAATCTTACAAAAACTTAAAGTACATTCTACGTAAGAAAGATTAGATTAAATTAAATAAAACTAATGCAATTGGATCATCTATCATGAACAAAGGAAATGACTCACATTTCAAGGCCATTCAAAGTCTTCTATGTATGCATGTCTACGATGAAAATATTTTCTCCTTTCTTATTTTAAAGTTAACCAGCTAAGACTTCGTGCACACACGGAGTTTACACATGAATCAAATTTATATTAAATTTTAAATTAATATATGAGCATTTTAAGAATTTGTCTGTGTTTAATGTTTTGTAATTGTGATATATGTACAATTAATTATTATGCACAAGCTTTTACATAAACATTTTTATTGTGTATTAATATCGATAAATATTTTGTATAGATTTTTGTTGGAAGAAGGATTTCCTTTGTTTAACAGATATGGTGTTAAAGTTGCTATTGTTGCTTAAATTTAACTATTGATATTATGTTGTACATAATATACGAGTTTAATATAATGTAATGACCCTTGATGAAGTTTTTTTTTTTTGGTAAAAGGTCAAAAGACCCGGTAAATATATTACTCCAAAAAATGTTTAAGTACAAAGGATATGGGTGAATCTCATATCTCAGCTCGTTACATAGGCGGAAAAGCTTACATAACAAGATACTTCCTATTCTCTAAATAAGAAAATAAGCCACTACTCAAAAGATAACCTTAGACTCCTACGAAAACAAAATTACTTCCTACCAAGGCCTTTGATCTTGATACCATACATATAATAAAAAGCATCTAAATTCCCTAGAAGATCGTATACCTGCTTCGCGTAGTCATCATAATCATCTTCACGATCGTGACCACCACCAAATAGGTTCACTGACTCATTAAAAGTGTTCACAACCTCCTCTTCATCACTGTCGGAATCAACAATCTCTCCCACTTTAGAGAATAGGTTAACCCTCTTAGTAGAAGAAGTAGACAGAGAAAAGGAAGAACTAGACATACTAGCATCGGCCTGCACCTTCTCTTTCACAACATTCACAAATGGTTCTTGTGATACATTACCAATCTTTTGAGACCCATCCACCTTAGCTCCCTTTTTATTACCCGGATAATCTACTTTGTTAATAGGATGACCATCATCATCCACAAGAGTAGCTTTCCCATCAATAATTCTCTTTTCAAGCTCCACAATTTTCTCAACAATAGGAGTAGGATCAACCTCCTTAGCTTCCATTGTACTACCAGAATCCAACTCAACCCCATCCTTAGCCACGACATCAGTAGGAATGCCACATTCATCAGTATCGATCATATTGAGAGCATCAAAGGGATTCGATGTAGCAATCTTAGTCCCGCTCGTACTAGACACTTCAGTGGCCTTCTTCTTTGTACCATCCCTTTTCTTGGGCTCGGGAGGAGGAGCTTTAGGTTGATACCGAAACTTAGGACCTACGGTATATGTAGTAAATCCTCCTTTGTCGGGTGCACTTTGGCTACCGTTCTTACCTTTACTTTTGTTATTGACCATTTGAAAACCATCATTAACACGCTCTGGGGGTTGAGAAGGAGGTGGACCAGCTTTAGGACAATCAACCAGGGTATGACCAAATAGCTTACACATAATACACCAAGGCGGTTTCCACTCATATTCAACCCGAATCATTTCAATCATAGAACCCGTCCCATCAAGTAAGGGTATCTCAACAGTGAGGCTTTCCCTAAGTATCTCATCCGCCTTCACTTCAATCAAACATCTAGCAAAACTACTTCGGCCCCACGATTCCAAGCACATTTGACTAGTATAAGAGTCTAACATTTTCAGAGTACCAATCAATGTGGCAAGGAGACTGATACCATCATCAGAGAACATAGCAAGGGGAACATCATGGAGTTTGACCTACACCGGAATGTTAGTCAAATCCTCTTTGAGCAGATTAGTGTTTAGTGTCCAATATTTAAGAATGATAGGCACATTTCTTATCATCCATGGCCCATTTTCAAGAACATCTTCAACACCTTTAGGAGTAGCAAACTTGAAGAAAAAGAACCCATTTGCGTTCATCATAACCTTTTGAATACCATACTTAGCCTACGCATTACGCACATAATAATCAACAACCGGAAAAGCAATACGTTTACCAAGAAAATAACCATATAGAGTATTCATAAATCTGGAGTTTACCTCTTCTATCACTTTCATAGGAACGGAAAGATCCACATCATTTGTTTTATTGCCACACTCCAGCCTACGAAAGTTAAACTTGTGTTTCTTGGGCTCATTAGACGTAGCACCCGCATATAAAACCGGCTTCACAATAGAAACACTAGTAGCCACATTAGGCTGAGGCAATGAATTAGAAGCAACCACGTTCTCCGCATTCTTAAGTTGAATATTTTCCATTGCTACATCAAATTCTTTACATGCATCCAAAACCACCTGATCAATCCCATTAGGTTGACTAGCATTAGGTTGTACGACTTCATTAAGTTTACTAGCATTAACCTCAATCACATGACCCTCATTAGTACCCACGTTCCCATCGTTATTGTTCTGACCACACGTAACATCACTAGCAGATTCACTCACTTTCGAACCCATGGAATGACGAGTTTTGCTGAAAAATCCTTTTTCCATCTCTTAAACCCCACAAACCACAGCAGACCACTCGAATACAATAAAAACCAAGCAAACACCATGCAGCAAATACAAATTAAAAAAAAAAGATAAAATGTAACGCAAAGTTAGGGTTTCATAAACGTTAAAACGCAGCTTCTAATCCACCATCGCATATAACGACTAAGCAATCCCAAGGTAATAATGAATCGACTTCAAATCAGTCGATGATAGGACGGTCAAAGTTCAATCCCAGAAACATTTACAAAAGCATGACCCTTGATGAAGTTAAAAAAAATAGTTTTCAGGACATGCTTATTTAAACTTTAAATAAGAATTATAAGAATTGTTGTTATTTGTACAATCTAGTTTATTTATTTTTATATCACAGTAACTTGTGTTTATATTTTGGTATTTATATTCCCGTTAATAATATTTTTAGCCGTATTTAATTTTTAAGCTCGTTTACCAACGGGTTAAACATATAAAAAAATCCATATGAGTTGTTATTGAACGCAAATTGTAAAATAATAATAATAATAATAATAAACTTTTTCGGATTTCCTCACTTAAACTCATAAAGAGGAACAGCATGAGCTGTTCGTATATGTACAATCTCGTATGTTTATTTACATATCACAATAACTTGTGATTTCATTTTGATATTTTTAATCTCGTACATATACATGAATTAATCTATATTGATAATAATATTTATAAATAACAACATGTACATGTTAATTTATTTATTTATTTATTTATTTTAAATATAAAGTATAAGCGAGAAAAAGTCTAAGGGGATATTTGGTTGTTTTAAAAAGTTGTTAAAAACTATGAAACAGATAAGTATACACCTGACTTTATATAATTTATTTTAAATTCAACTACTAAAGTTTTATTAATTACTCGCTTTTTTTTTAGTTTTATTTATACAAATTCAACATATGTTTTTATACATATTTATTTTGCTTGACGAAATTTAGATGGTTTGACCAAATAGAAGGCAATGTTGACTTTTATTGGCCAATAGGAGGGTTTGATTTTGAAATGAGCTCTCTTATTGGTAAAAAAAAATTGATTGGCCCAAAACACTTTTCTCTTTTTGTTGGGCAGAATTTAGTGCCCACTGTCTTTATCGAAGATTTGACTTGGAAATACCATAAGTGTAAACGAAGTCCCTAAATGGAAAAAACATTCCGGGTATCTTTAGAGTTCTTCAGAGCCTGAAGAAAGACTCGACACTTCCTGGAGCGGAACTCAGTAAGGGAAGTCTCTGAATCAAGAAGAAGATGATGGAGTCACTGAGTGATGATAATAACTTACCGAATTGAATTCTTGAAGATCTCCTCAACAATACAAGACATCCTATACTTAGATATTTGAGAAAAATATATAAGTCATTGAAATATAAGGGCGGAAACGTTTTTGAGAAGATAAGTGTAAAACAATTAACAAAAAGTTAAGATAATACCAAAGTAGGTAAAAAAATAAATAAAAATAAAAAAAGGGCAAATAGCTGTCAACACTATTCCTTAAAGCATGGTTGGACGTGTTCCAAGAATGGAAACATTTAATGTAAATGTACTTGTTGTTCCCGTTTACTTAGTTATCAACTATGAATACACTTAAGTAATATGACTACTAACAATGTTTTATACGATTGCGTATTAAACAGTTTAGACACAATAATTCTTTTTCAACGTTTAACTCTTTATTGATGTATATCAAAGAAATATACCCAAGTATTGCGAAATAAACACTTGGTATTGAATGATAATATAAGTGTGGTGATCTCCTCACTAAACATAAATACCAAACCAAAATTAAGTGATTAAGTAAGAATTATCCTAACCAATAGAGATAAACTTTATGACATAGTTCTACTTGGAGAAGGAAAAAGAACACTTGAAAGTGTTACAAACTTTTAATACAAGAGACACCTTTTTCCTTTATTACGACAATCTATTTATGAGCAAAGACAATATGGATACTCGAGGGGTAAAAAGCACGTATCAACATGTGATAAGTTAAAGTACATTTTGTACTTTAGCTTATATTCCTAGTATACTACCAGACACACTTTTGGTTACAATGTTGACAACTGTTTGTACTTTTTACCAATTATAGTACTCCTTGACTTTTGATAAGTGCTTTTGAAACTTATCTTCCCAAAGAGTTTCCCGCCCATTTATCAGAGTCTTGATTAACACATAAGAGATACTTGAGTCTTTAGATTGTCTTCAATGGATGAGGAGATCTCTCATAGGGTCAGCGTATTATTGTCATCACACATTGACATCATCATCCTGATCTTGGTTCTTTTCTTCAGATTCTAAGATTCACCACATAGAATGATGAGTCTTTCACTTCAAACTCTAAAGAACTTCTTGAGGATGTCTCTTATGTATTGTAATACATTAGGGACTTGTATTTACTTAAGGTATTTTTCATTCAAGTCAATACTAAAGGAGTTAGGGCTTTGAATTGACCCAAAAGTTCTATGCAGTTGAATGCTTGACACGTCGCTAATACCCCACAGGTATCCACATCGATTCTGGCCTATAAAAGAGAATGTTGTAAAGGATTAAATGCTCATCTCTCGCAATTAAAGTGATACACTTTCAACAGATCATTTACTCCTCCAAATAGAACTATAGTCCTTGAGTAGTTTCAGTTGGTTAAGCATAGTTTTTACATAAATATTAACTTTGGTATATGTTTAAGTTTAATGAGGAAATCACTAAATATTGTTATTCAACTTATATTGTTATATAAAAGATTAGTTGGAATAAAGAAATGCTTGCTCGATTTGTTTAGGTATCATATGATAAAATACATTAGGACCCTAGCTTTGTGTTTGTTTTAAGCTTACAACCTTAGCATCAAACAATGTCCAAAACAAGGTACTAACAAGTAACTATATCAAACGTTCCGCCTTTATATGCTCTAGCACTGTGTAATTATTTATCTTTTTGGGGTAAAGGGTTACCCCGATAAAATATTATTACCCAAAAAAAATAATTAAGTGCAACGGATGTGGGAGAGTCCCACACCTCAGCCCAAAAAGACAAATCAAAAGCGCCTAGAGTGCTTAAGACCTAAACTAGCATAAGTATGACATGAAAAATAACAACCTATTTAAGATGACCACCGAGACTAATATCATATTCATTAGCAAACTTCAATTGTGCATCAGTCAGAGCACAATTATCAAACTCAACATCATCATAAGGGTTTTGGTCATAGGTGTCCTCCTTCCATTGCTCTAATAAGCTCTTCATGCCCACTCTACTACCACTTTTAAAACCGTCAAATGCCGTAAAACTTGTGGTTTCATTGTAGTCCTCAAGAACTTCATCATCATCACTATCACTATCTGAAATAATCAAATTCCCAACCTTAGAAAATGGATTACCAACCTTTTTTCCATTTTTAACCATGTCAGGTGTGCTCTTTGAAGAAGGAGCAGCATTAGACGAACTAAGGATGTTTTTGTTGTTTTCCGTGTATCCTCCATCAACACTAGATGCTACATTAACAGTAGCAACTTCATCGATATCAACAATAGACGTATTGGGATTACCACTTGGTTGAATATTTTGTATAGTAAAATCATCTAACTCATCAAGAGCAGCAAACACATTAGAATTACTAACCACATTACGATCTTTTGTAGATTGTTTAGAAGTAGACGCCACGTTGGTTGAAGTGTTCGCCACTTTCACTCCATTCTTTGGTTGTCTAGATGTAGACGCCTCTTTTGTGTTATCTTTAGTAGGAGACGTCTTGGTGTCCTTAGGAGCAACTGGCCGATACTCAAATTTGTGCATTTGAATAGCATTGAACTTCTTAGTATTACCACGTTTCTGCTTCACAACAGTAAATCCATCATTAGACAGCTTCTTAGATACACCCGAATGAATATCTTTGCATTTACCCATCGCATTCACCACACGTTTCCTTTGTATGCGTTGATTTCTAACATAGCTCTTGCATAACTACTATGCACCCATGACTCCAAACACGTGGTATTAGTATACGAATCTAGCATCATAAGAGTACTAATTTTAGAAGCAATCAAACTCAAACCATCCAGAGTATAAGCAACCAAAGGGACATCATGAAACTTCACCCATACTGGAACACAAGACAAATCTTCCTTAAACAGAATTATCTATGGAGACCACTTGTAAAGAAAGATGGGGATTCTACGAATCATCCAAGGTCCATCCTGGAGAACTGACTCAACATCCTTTATAGATGAGAAATTGAAAATAAAAAACCATTCTCGTTCATCGTAACTTTCTGAATCTCATATTTTCCCCAATTGTTACGCACAAATCATTTTACCAATAAAATACCCATAAAGCGAATTTTTCATCCGTTCATTCACCTCTTGCACCGAATCTAAAGGTAAACCCACATCATAATCAGCATCCTTATGTAACGTTTCTTCAATAAACCGAAAGTTAGCTTTAGTAGAAGATGCAGGGATGATTGTAGAAGCATAAGATAAGCGGGCTTCCACATTAGTTTTGGTCACTGGTATGTTGTCTACCTTGTAAAGCATAGAAGCACAAGCAACACTATTCATTGCCTCTTCAAAACCCTTACATGAAGCCATAGTAACAGTACGTATAGCCTCATCACTCATAGCACTCCAATTAACAATAGTAGGTTTAAGAGGTTTTCTATCTTCGCCCAATAAAACTGCTTTAACATCAAGCAATTGCTTTTTTAGGTTACGGATCTTAGAAGCAAGAAATCCAAACTAGAACCGCATGCATTCGTTTTTTCTTGTTCAGCAGTATCGACGGTGGTCACGTTGGTCTCAGAACTAGTAAAATGTTCATCTCCAATCAGTTAACTATGGACTTGTTTGGTGGAACTACTTCTATAATGAATTCTACTGATAACGTTGGAACATATGTTACTCTAAATGTTGATGGAAGTGCTCAGGCCCCAAAGGTGTATGATGCTACAAATGACACTGATGTGTCGTCTGATATTGTTGAACCATTGAATTCTACACTAACCGAAGCTTTGTCCTCTAGCATTGGTGCGGTGTAATTATTTATATATTTGTATATGTGACAACTTATCCCACATCACTAAAATTAAATTAAATTAAATTAAATTAAAAAATAAAAAATAAAAAAATAAAAATAAAAAAAAGACGACGACATTTGAGATCCTTATAAGCTAGAAGTTATGTTATGCTAATATTTTTTCACCATTTTTTTAACTGAAACTGTAAGGATAATGTCTAAAGATTTAATATCACTGCTTGTAATTATTAGTGCTCCTATTAATAGCTGATGGATTTAGTCCATCCATAATCCATACTTAGTTAAGCTCATAGCATTTGGGCTGAAGAATGTAATCAAGAGATGAGATCAACATAAAACTCATATTTGCTATAAAACAAATGAACTAATCATAGTCACCCATTTTTATTTTCCACATTTTTTTTAAAACAACATATCTTGTAAACGGTAATCTTCAAGCTACAAAAAAAAATACCATCGCGACGAGAATTAAATTATCTTTCTATAGATATGCATTGTTATATACTTTCGACGAACTTTTTTTTTTTTTAAATTTTCGCCCAGGAAAAATCATATATGATTCGTAAAAATCACATATGATTTGATTTTTACAAATCATATATGATTCTTATGAATCATATATGATTTGTAAAAATCATATATGATTCGTAAAAATCACATATGATTTGATTTTAACGAATCACATATGATTTTTACAAATCATATATGATTTTTACAAATCATATATGATTTTTACAAATCTTATATGATTTTTCTGGGCGGAATTTTTTTTTAAAAAAAATTCATCGAAAGTATATAACAATGCATGTCTATAGAAAGATAATTTAATTCTCGTCGCGATGGTATTTTTTTTTCGCGTAACGATTTACGGTTTGGGAGATATTTAATTTTTAAAAAAAATGTGAAAGTTTATTTTTTTTTATTTTGATAAGAAAAATGGGTGACTAAGATTGTTTGATTGGTTTTATGGTAAAAATTGGTTCTACATCTTTTGGCATGTAATCAATAGTTCAGCAGAAATATGTAAAAATAATAATAATAATAATAATAATAATAATAATAATAATAATAATAATAATAATAATAATAATAATAATAATAATAATAATAATAATAATAATAATAATAATAAATTAAAAGGTAAATAAAAATAAATAAATGAAATTGTACAGCCCACTTCTTCATCTTGGGCCCAAAAATACCATCACATACATTGAAATATTGAATCCAACACTACATATACCAGTTAGGCAGGTACAGAATCTAGATCAAATAAGATCAAACTTAAAGTTGTAAAAATAAGATCTAACTAAAATCTGACAAGTGACATTCTCGTTAAGATAAATAATTTTTTTTATTAATTACAACTAAAATTGTTAAAGTTCCGATAGTTTCTTTTTAAAATTGACGAAACCAATGTGTTACACTTTAATTTGACATGTAATGTATCAGGCTAAGGTGATACACTTTAATTCGACATGTAAATTTATAATTGTGTATCACTAACACAAACTCATGTATCAATTGGTTATTAGTTGCTAAAATGTTAATTCGTATTAATATTTTTATTTTTTTATGTATTATTGCTAATATTGTTATTTTTAAATGTTTTTAGTGCTTGTTTAGACTAGATCTTATTTTCACAACTTTAAGTTTGATCTCACATTAACCCTCCCCGGCAGGTACATATATTCAAATATAAAAACACAAGTATATTTTGATCACACATTTAGTCAAATTAATATTAGCTAGTGATATCTACACATATATATTTACTTCATACACATAAAATTTGCTTGTATGAGCCTAATAGTCTCACACTCCTCCCACTATATTTTATGTGTATAAAGTAAATACATATATGTAGATATCACTAGCCATTAATATTATATAAATTTCACAAAAGACACCCATAAAAACAAGTGCATACATATTTTTTTCCATATACAGTATTGCATAAAAATCAAGCAAGAAGCCAAACCAAAATCCCCAAATAAATAAAAAGTAAAAAATAAAATAAAAGACACGAGCGCTATAAAGAAAGATTTTGTAAATCACCTTTAGAAGGTTAATTTTTAGCCTATTTTCACAAACACATCATTAAAACTCAAGACCCCCCAAATCATCAAAGTAAAGTCTCCATAATTTGCGACTCGATTCTTTGTTCTTATTCATAACTTCGTATATCAACACACAATCGAGGTTTGTTCATCGTACTTAAAGCTAGTAAGTCATTCCAACCTTCCACATCCTTTTATGAGGAATTTCGAACACGCTATAACCTTGCCTTAAGTGCTTCTTCATGAAGTTGTAAGCGTAGTCGATCAAAAAGCTTTTCCCAATTGAAGACCCTGGTCTCAAGATGATCTCATGCACTCCCACCAAATGCATGACTCCTGTTCTCCAAGCTTTGTCTAGTTTTGCCACATCCTCATCCACAATACTACCTTGTTGTTCTTCACCAACACCACAATCGTAGTGAATAAAATCCTTCAAGAGTTCGACCAAAATCTTCTCGAATGACTCTTTTCGTTGCGTGCATCAGTGTATCCGTACCTCACCACGCACTTAAACACGTACAACGTGTTTGGCTTCACTCTTCGGAACAAGAACCTCTCTTCTGGTGCCACCCCTTCTAATCGGCAATGACTTTACGGAAACAAAGACCATAACCGACTTTAAAGCAGGCACATTCTCAATATAATGTTTTAAGATTGGAGGTATCCCATGAGCAAGCTCGGAATAGAAGATTGCAAGTCCTCCCATGTGACTAATATTTGCATCCGTAACTATGTCTTTATTGCTTCGCGTGACACCTTGTGATCAAGCTCGTAGTTGTATTTCGCTAGGTAAACGTAGTTCCATGTGCACATTATTAACATTAGCACCACAGCGAAAGAAAATGGCAAGCATCCATCTTGACCGAATTTGTAGAAGACCGACCTTAAGTAGATGTATATATTATGTTGAGCTAATCATGAGCACATATAAGGCCACCAGAAATAAGTTCATTTTCCATATCACAAGCATGATCACCACGATGAAGCCTGATGTCAGCGACTCAGAAAATATAACCGCAATACCTTCATCGATTAGGAGAAGAAAAAATCGAACTCAAATAGTTAGAAAACACTACAAAAACGTATGAATGCAAGAGTATGATTACAAAAACGTATGATTGCATATTAGGAGAAGCAAAGGTATTTTCCATCAAGGATAGGGATGACACAAGTATTTAGACCTTAGATTATAGCTAGGTAATCCTGGCAACCTATGTTTTGTAAACCAATAGCATACAAAGCTTTAATTAATCCTTTTTAGGTTTTTGTTTGATAGCACTCATGCTCCAAGGTGGACACGTGCTTCTCCGTATATCAAAAGCATTTTAATACTCTTGTAAAACCAATAATTATAGACAGCATTACCAAAATTACAAATTATATTAGTGACCTAATTAGCGGGACCATTAATTGCTTGGATGTTATTGCAAGTCATTTTCTCTATAATTTGAATAACATGGTCCTTCTAATTTGAATAACGCATCTAAATTGCAAAGTAATATAATTTGTAGTACCATCTTGTAGTTTTTTTACTTACTGGTCTCTGTTGCTTTTATTAGATTCGTTATTCTTTAGTTCTAGTTGACAATCAAAAGCTATCAGGAGAAATCGTTGTTAGTGGGTAATAGATTGGGTTTTAGTGGTGGGTCGACACCTCATAACGTCACCAAGTTATAATTATTTAATTTACGATAAAGACTGCACGATGACCTGATTAGAGAAGTGTAAAAGAGCCGAATCCACTATATATGAAGATAGATAGTATAAATACAACTTGTGTATATAAAATGGTAAAGTAACTGATATAAAAGAGCAACGTGTCTAAGTTTTAGAGGATCAAGATTTACTTAACCAATATGGTTCACAATATAGGATCTAACCAAAGAGAAGTGTTTAATTTCACATATGATACTACCACAAGTGCTTCACAACAAGAGCTTAGTGTGATCAAAGAACAAGATCGATTGCTGCCAATTGCTAATGTAGGGCGTATCATGAAGCAAATTCTCCCCCCAAATGCAAAAATCTCAAAAGAAGCTAAAGAAACCATGCAAGAATGTGTGTCGGAGTTCATTAGCTTTGTGACTGGTGAAGCTTCAGATCATTGTCGTAAAGAGAAGAGAAAGACTGTCAACGGAGACGATGTTTGTTGGGCGATGTTGAATCTAGGGTTTGATGATTATGCCGAACCATTGAAGAAGTACTTGCATAAGATTCGAGAGCTTGATGGTGAAAGGGCTCATCAAAATAAAGGGGCAAGTAGCAGTAGTAACGAAGAGAAGGACCATATTCGTAATCCTCCTCAAGAAACTACTTCGAATTACAGATCTTCAGGTAACCAAGTTCCCCGAAAAGCTAATGTTCCACCCTCCCCAAGTCGTTTTAATTTCACCGTTATCGATAAAAGAAATAGCTTTTAGGGTTCTTGTTCTTACTTCTATGAGTTCAGAATTAGGCGTTCTTAGATACACGTGATGGTAGATTCAAATACTTGTATGATAAATGATATGACACGAAGTTACAATTATCGTGACCCAGAATAAAAAGAAAAGTTCAAGAGGAGGTACACCAATTTGGAAGCTCTTGTATGCTCTTTAATCGGCTAGGGTTTATCTTTTTCAGTTTATTTCTACGGTTAGGAAATGAACGAAAAGAATAACAAGTTTGATCTTTTTGTGTGCCTTTGTGGATCATACAGTTTATGTATCATATTAATTGCTAATGTATTCCGATGATATTCGAGCTTATTAATGTATCAACGTTATGAATGATGATTCCGTGCTTTAACTTTTAGAACTGATTTGAACAAAATTATGATGTTAAAGGCTTGTATTTATATGCTCTTTTTTGGATGAGTATATTGGATAAGAAACAATATGTGTCTTTAAATCATGTTTAAACCTCCACAAACATGTGTTTCCAGGAACTTATTCATTAGTTATCACTTAAACATCAAAATTTGGACCTGTGACTTGAAAATGATGCCAAAGTGAATAACTTAGATAGATGCACCTTCCCATATATGCTTCTCACTTGACTTCATATTTATAGCTAAACTTAAATCCAATGTATGGGATCAATAGTTCGTCTGTTCTCCCAATAGCAGGCTCATGACTTGTTGCTTGATTTGCCATCATATAATTGTTAACATAACCTGAAAATAAGCAACAAAACCTTGAACCCGGAATAGTAATCCCAATTGAGGTTAACTCCCTTGACATAACCTACGTAGCTACTTGTCAAATGCAATTATCCATCAGAAATATGACAAACAGTAACAATCTGTAAATCTTGGACGAAAAAGAAAGTGCTGGCCTAGAAAACTATAACATCTGATATGATGTATTCTTGGTTTGATTGGCTTAGAAATCCTTTAAGTGTCGGTTCTTATGTTTCTTAGTCTAGTTTAGGCCTCAACGTACGTGTTTCATACATCTAGATTCTCCCTAGCTACAGGGACGGAGTCATGACCAAATATGACCGGGTGCACAAAATTTTTTGAACCGTAATACTGGAAACACATTTCAGAGGACCGGGTGCATTTAAGATGCATTTAGGAAAAATCGGTGTTTTTTTCAAAAATTAACACTACATCGAAAAAATGCATGGGGTTTCCGGGCACCCGCCGGAACCCCCTAGCTCCGTCCCTGCCTAGCTAGTTTTGTTGATAATATCTGGATTTTTTGATCTAAAATTGAAAAAGAAAACCTATACCTTATCCAAGGCTATAACTTTCGGTTATATATATATATATATATATATATATATATATATATATATATATATATATATATATATATATATATATATATATATATATATAATGCATAAATAATAATTGATTTAGTAATACTTTTGTTATCAGCCATGGGATTAGACAAATACTAGCTACTAGCTAGTACAGTAGGAAAATAGCAGTAGCAATTACAGTGATGTTCCAAAAACAGAAAAAGCAACACCTACAGTATGGCATGAGAAAACGTTAATTTCAACCAAAAACTACGAAAATAAGTACTTAAATGCTAGAATTGCACGTGTTACATGGATTGAAACACCAATCTTGGCAACCTGTTTGAAATTTCTCTAGTGACACTTGATCTACATGAAAGAAGATGACTGAGTCTAGCAAAGGTCAAAAAGTATTTCCAACCCCTGTGGGTTACTATTCCGGGATGATACACACAACTCTGTGGGTTCTTAGGTGTCGTAAAATTTAAGTATCCTTCTATTTAAAGAGGCCGAAAACGAATACTCTAGGAGATGGTGAAATCTTACACACTTTGATTTGGATCTCGACTAGGTGCAAAATACTTGTTTTAAATTCGATTGATTGGTCTTGTTGGACAGATTCTGTTTAGAGCTTGTAATGTGCTTATTTGTGAATAGTCTCTTGCTAGTTAGCTAATGAACTTTGCCTATCTAATAAGAGACTGGATTACGTCGAAGATCTTTGGAATGGCATTAGCATTGACCGAAATACTTGTAAACTCTTGCTCTCCATGGCCACAAAATTAAAACTGTCTAAGCTACAATAACTGTTAAGTTAGAGCAATCGTGTTATAATGTATGCGACTAAAAACTTTCAGCCTCCCGTTAGCTATTAATTTTTTTTGTTAATATTTACAATCAGTAGTAACTTGAAAAATCTAAACAATAAACCAATCAACAAGTAGAATTTTATATGTTGTTTACATACGGTGCAAAATGTGACAAATGAGTTTGATACGAATATAGAAGCAATTTTTGTGTAGTAGGAGATATATTAAAAGGGAATTTGCTTGTGTACTACTAGTGTGTTTTGGGGTTAGGGTTCTTGTGGAACCCTAGATAGCAATTGGACATGCTTTATTCATATCTATTACGTAGTAATAAAGAAGTGAAGAATAACCCATCTGCCAAAACTTCTTCACACACAACAAGAGGAAAAAAAAAAAAAAAAAAAAAATCTCTTGAAGCACGTAGTTAACGGTTTAGTCTTACAGATTTGTATGATGTACATTACATAAATTTTCAGTAATGGACTGCTGTTTTGATTGTGTATGACATTTTAATTATCGGAGCCATTCCGAAAAAAAGCATTCTTTTTTTTTTAAAAGGTAGAACAATACACCGAGATATAGCTTGTGTTTAATGTTCTTTTTCTTGCTTGATAGTTCAAGTTTTATCTTACAAAAACTTAATAAAGTAGATTCTACAGAGAAAAGATTAGACTAAGTTAAATAAAACTAATGAATTGGATCATCATGAACAAAGGAAATGACTCATATTTCAAGGCCATTCAAAGTCTTCAATGTATGTATGTCTACAAGGAAAATATTTTCTTCTTTTTTGTTTTAAAGTTAAAAAGTTAATTAGAATTTCAGGTAGAGAGTTTACACATAATCAAATTTATATTAAAATTTTAGTTTAATATACGAGCATGTATGAATTTGTCCGTCTTTAATATTTTGTGATTGTGATATAAGTGCAACTAACTATTATGCACGAGTTTTTAAATAAACATTTTTTTTTATGTATTAATATCGATTAATATTTTGTATAGATTTTTGTTGGATTAAAGATTTAACTTTGTTTAACAGACATGGTGTTGAGGTTGATATTGTTGTTTATATTTAACTATTTTNTGTTTTGATTGTGTATGACATTTTAATTATCGGAGCCATTCCGAAAAAAAGCATTCTTTTTTTTTTAAAAGGTAGAACAATACACCGAGATATAGCTTGTGTTTAATGTTCTTTTTCTTGCTTGATAGTTCAAGTTTTATCTTACAAAAACTTAATAAAGTAGATTCTACAGAGAAAAGATTAGACTAAGTTAAATAAAACTAATGAATTGGATCATCATGAACAAAGGAAATGACTCATATTTCAAGGCCATTCAAAGTCTTCAATGTATGTATGTCTACAAGGAAAATATTTTCTTCTTTTTTGTTTTAAAGTTAAAAAGTTAATTAGAATTTCAGGTAGAGAGTTTACACATAATCAAATTTATATTAAAATTTTAGTTTAATATACGAGCATGTATGAATTTGTCCGTCTTTAATATTTTGTGATTGTGATATAAGTGCAACTAACTATTATGCACGAGTTTTTAAATAAACATTTTTTTTTATGTATTAATATCGATTAATATTTTGTATAGATTTTTGTTGGATTAAAGATTTAACTTTGTTTAACAGACATGGTGTTGAGGTTGATATTGTTGTTTATATTTAACTATTTTTTTTTTTTTTTTTTTTTTTTTTTTTTTTTTTTTTTTTTTTTTTTTTTTTTTTTTTTTTTTTTTTTTTTTTTTGTTTATATTTAACTTTGTTTATATTTAACTATTGATATCATGTTGTATACAATATACGTGTTTAATAGCTTTTAATGACCCTTGATAAAGTTAAAAAATAAAGTTTAAAAAAATATTCTTACAGATATCTTTATTTAAACTTTAAATAGGAATTACATGAGTCGTTATTATATTTACAATCTCGTTTATTTATTTTCATGTCACAATAATTTGTGATTATATTTTCATATTTATATTACCATTAATAATATTTTTAGCCATATTTAATTTTCAAACTCGTGTACACACAGGTTAGACTTACAAAAAGAAATAACACGAGTCGTTATTGAACGCAGATTGAAAAAAAAAATCCGGGTATCCTTACTTAAACTCATAAAGAGGAATAACATGAGTTGTTCGTATATGTACAATCTCGTGTATTCATTTACTATCACAATAACTCGTGCTTTTATTTTGATATTTATAATCCCATGCATAAACATGAATTTATCTATACTAATAACAACATATGCATGTTATTTATTAAACAAAATATAAAGTATAAGAGGTATTTGTTTGTTTTATAAAGTTTTTAAAAATCATAGAAACCGATAAATTTACACTTGACTCCATAATTCGACTACTAAAATTGTATTAACTATCTCCTCTTTTTTATTAGTTTTTATTTTTACAAATTCGACGCATATGTTTTTATAAATATTTATTTTGTTGGATGAATTCAGATAGGTTTAACCAAAATGAAGCCAATGTTGACTTTTATTGGCAAATAAGAAGGCTCGATTTTAAAATTGAGCTCTTTTATTGGTAAAAAAAGAATTGATTGCCAAAAAACCATTTTTCTCTTTTATATAATAGATTACTAGGAATAAATAAATATCTTGTTGATTTGTTTAGTTATCAGAGGTGAGATCTATGCAAAACAAGTATCACTTAAAAAACAAATAAGCCAATCTCAACCATTCATTCACCTTCCATCTAATGGCTAAGATCAAATCAAAAAATAACAAAGGGAGGGCAAAATTGACATTTTAGCTCATTTAATATAAAAACCCACTTTCCACCTTTTTTAAAAAAAACAACATATCTTGCAAACGGTAAATCTTCAAGCTACAAAAAATACACCATCGCAACGAGAAAAAAATTACCTTTCTATTGATATGCATTGTTATATACTTTCGACGAACTTTTTTTTTTCAAAATTCCGTCCAAAAAAATCCCACGGGATTCGTAAAAAATCCCATGGGATTCGTAAAAGACGATTTTTTTTTTTTCAAAATTTCTGTCCAGAAAAATCTCACGGGATTCGTAAAAATCCCATGGGATTCGTAAAAAGACAATTTTTTTTTTTTCAAAATTTCCGTCCAGAAAAATCCCACGGGATTCGTAAAGAAATCCCACAGGATTTGTAAAAAGATGATTTTTTTTTTTTCAAAATTTCCGTCCAGAAAAATCCAATGGGATTCCTAAAAATCCCATGGGATTCGTAAAAAGACGATTTTTTTTTTTCAAAATTTCCGTCCAGAAAAATCCCACGGGATTCGTAAAAAGACAATAAATCACAAATGATTCAGTATGAATCCCATGGGATTCTTTGGTGCATCCCATGGGATTCATTGTGAATCCCATGGGATTATGTATGAATCCCATGGGATTGATTGTGAATCCCATGGGATTATGTATGAATCCCATAGGATTCATTGTGAATCCCATGAAATTCTGTATGAAATCATAAAGGATTACTATCGAGGAAGTCAAACTTATACCCAATAATATTAAAGTATCAAACTTCTTTTTTATATAAACATATGCTGAAAATGTAAGCAAAACTATCAAAAATGACGAGTTGCAATTTCATTTGATTAGGCCTTATAGATAACATAATTAGAAAATACAAATTATAATTAAAAAGAACATGTGACGTTAACATCTTTTTATACTACTAAGTTATATTAAAATCATTCATTGGTATATAAAAGTAACACAGTATATTTTAAGATTTTAGTAGACATTGAACTGATTGAACTCATTTTAAGATTAGTAGATATTAAAATCATTCACGTGGGACTGTTGACTTTTTTTTACCCACTCCCCAACTCCCAATGCCCAGTCCCACTTTGCCTTCTTCATCATCACCACTTTCATTCTCTCTCTCTCTCTCTTAAAATCACATTCTTGTTCACCAATCTCCTCATCTTAAATCACGATGACAGTTTCATCACCAAAAAACACTATAAAAATAATTGATTTTCTATTATATTTGTTACTTTATCAATCATTTTCATAGAAAATCAATTATTTTCATAGAAAACAAAAGTTGTATGAAAATAAATGATTGAACCGCAAAACCCGGTCCACCAACTGGTCTTGAGTGAAATTTAACTGATCGAATGAAGGTGATGACGTCCCCTTCGAGTTTAATCAGATTCAGTTCACCGATGAAGGTGATGACTCTGTTAACTGCTCGAAATTACTCGAGATGTCGCTGAAAAATAATGACGTGGATCACGACGGAAAATGATGCTGTTTCCTCCATCGCTCCTCCGTCGGAACAATTGCATCAGTCGCCGGAAACTTTCGTCGCTCCTCCGCCGGAACAATTGCATCAGTCGCCGAAGGGAAACTTTTGTTGGTGAGAGTGAATGACAGTGTGTGTGAAATGAAACGAGGAGGGTGTAACTGATGTGTTTAGTTTTGAGTGATGTTACAAAAGTGCCCTTCAATAATTAATTATATTAAAATGGAGATTAATCTAGACCTTTAGATTTAAAATAAATGGATGGTTGAGATCTCTTGATTTGATCTTTAGATAATTATTGTTTCGCATTGAACTTTTGTCATCATATGATAACATGCATTACAACCCTATATTTGTGTTTGTTTTAAGCGTACAACCTTAGCATCAAGCAATGTCCCAAACAAGGAACTGACAAGTGACAAGTGACAAGTGACAAGTGACTATATCACACGTTCTGCCTTTATATGCTCTAGGTTATTCCAAGCAAGGCTCATAGTATTTGGGCCTGGAGAATGTAATAAATAGTTCAGCAGAAACATATAAAGAGAAAAATTGCACAGCCCACTTCTTCATCTTGGACCCAAAAATAACATCTTATATTCAAATATAAAAACACAAGTATATTTTGATCACACATTTAGTCAGAATAATATTATATGAATTTCACAATAGACACCCATAAAAACAAGTACATACATCTTTTTTTTTCCATATACAGTTTGATTGCATAAAAATCAAGCATGAAGCCAAACCAAAATCCCCAAAAAAATAAAAAGTAAAAATAAAATAAAAGACACGAGCGCTATAAAGAAAGATTTTGTAAATCACATTTAGAAGGTTAATTTTTAGCCTATTTTCACAAACACATTCTTGCTCAGTATGTCAAGAGTATCATTAAAACTCAAGACCCCCCAAATCATCAAAGTAAAGTCTCCATAATTTGCGAGTCGAGTCTTTGTTCTTATTCATAACTTCGTATATCAACACACAATCGAGGTTTGTTCATCGTACTTAAAGCTCGTAAGTCATTCCAACCTTCAACATCCTTTTGTGAGGAATTTCGAACACGCTATAACCTTGCCTTAAGTTCTTCTTCATGAAGTTGTAAGCGTAGTCGATCAAAAACCGTTTTCCAATTGAAGACCCTGGTCTCGAGATGATCTCATGCTCTCCCACTAAATGCACGACTCCTGTTCTCCAAGCTTTGTCTAGTTTTGCCACATCCTCGTCCGCTATACTGCCTTGTTGTTCTTCACCAACACCACAATCGTAGTGAATAAAATCCTTCAAGCGTTCGACCAAAATCTTTTCGAATGACTCCTTTTCGTTGCGTGCATCGGTGTATCCGTATCTCACCACGCACCTAAACACGCACAACTCGTTTGGCTTCACTCTTCGGAACAAGAACCTCTCTTCTGGTGCCACCTTACTAATCGGCAACGACTTTACAGAAACAAAGACCATAACCGAATTTAAAGCAGGCACATTATCAATATAATGTTTAAAGATTGGGGGAATCCCATGAGCAAGCTCGGAGTAGAAGATTGCTAGTCCTCCCATGTGACTAATATTTTCATCCATAACAATGTCTTTTATAGCTTCTCGTGACACCTTGTGATCGAGCTCGTAGTTGTATTTTGCTCGGTAAACATAGTTCCATGTGCACATTATAAACATTAGCGCCACAGCGAAAGAAAATGGCAAGTATCCACCTTGACCGAATTTGTAGAGGACCGAGCTTAAGTAGATGTATTCTGTTGAGCTAATCACGAGCACAAATAAGGCCACCAGAAATAAGTTCGTTTTCCATATCACAAGCAAGATTACCACCATGAAACCCGATGTTAGGGTCTCAGCAAATATAACCGCAATACCTTCATCGATTAGGAGAAGAAAAATTCGAATTCAAAAAGTTAGAAAACACTACAAAAACGTATGGTTGCAAGAGTATAATAAACATGCGTTATTCTCACCGTAAGCGTGACCAATCTTTTCCGTAGTTCTAAATGAAACGGTAACTAGAACACAACCAATCATAAGAAGATAGTTCACTTCCGGAATAAATACTTGTCCTGCATACTTAGCCGACGTATGGACAACTTGAACACGAGGAAAACACCCGAGTGAAAGCGATTGTTTGATAATTGAGAAAGTCCCTGAAATCATCGCTTGACTTGCTATAATGGCTGCCATAACAGCCACCACAAACGTGGGCCAGTATAAGGCGTCTGGAGCCGATTTATAAAATGTGTCCGCAACTAGATGGTTGTGTTTTCTTAACCACGATGCCTGACCACTATACGCCGTGATCAGAGCCGGATAAACCACACAACCCATGCTTATTTGTATCGATCTGACAGTAAAGTGTCCAAGATCAGCAAACATCGCTTCGGTTCCTGTTCCAATAAACATGAATATTTTGTGAGTCTTTTTTGTTATAAACAATAACAAAAATTATATGGCAAATAACAACACTAACAATTTTGTGGAAAAAGAATATCACAGCTTGAAAAGGAATTAAGAAACTGCAAAACTAACTATAGAAATTGGATCGTATATTACCATTTCATCTATAACTTGGCGATTTTTTTTGACATACAATGGTTTTTGAGAAACTAACCTTGCGAACTTTTAAGAAACCCTACTAATTTTAGAAGTCTTGTGATTTTTTTAAAGTCACAAGGATACTTAAAACCGCAATGCCTTGCAACTCCTTAGGTTAGCTTTGTGTATATTTCTTTTTCTTTCTAACATATCAAGATATAGGCTGGAAATACTTTATTCGCAACGTATGTACCTGTAATGGCGAGAACGATTCCGCCAAGAGAGATCCACGCATCTTTTCCGTTTCGCTTGAAATAATCGATGATGTATTTCGGATTTATGGCTTTAGCAACAGAAGGGTCGAAACTAATGAAATTATACACACCTATTCCGGCAATAAGTGAGAACCAAACGCAAATAATAGGGGCAAAACTGTAGCCAACTTTATCAGTTCCGAACCTTTGAACCATGAATAAAATTATCAAGATTATAACTGATACCAAAACAATCCTCCCTGCATCAATTCATTTCCATGTAGTTAGTAGCTAGGGATGTAAATTTATTCCTTCTAAATAAAAGCTTGATTTTGCCACGTCTCAATATTTATGTTGACCTTATAACAAGTTTTTAAAAACAACTTTTACAAAAGGTTATAATGCAAAGATTATCATTTCTACAACATGCGTTTATATGCAGTGTTTGCAAACTAGTAAAATTTAACAAAAAAGAAGTTCAAATTATGGACCATGCTTAACTTTTCTTAAAATTTTAAAATTGCATAAGTTTGATATTAACGCTTAGATTATTTCCATATTCTAATTTTAGATCACAATCTATTATTATTATTATTATTATTATTATTATTATTATTATTATTATTATTATTATTATTATTATTATTATTATTATTATTATTATTATTATTATTATTATTATTATTATTATTATTATTATTATTATTGTAGAGCTGAATATATATAGACTTGATTAATAAGTACGGAGTAAGCGTTTTTTGAGATCCACCTTACCACGTTAACAAGTAAAATAATACTATGAAACTTCAACTTAACCCAAGGATTAACGTGATGTGCAAAATTTGAATCTTACTTTAATGGGTTAATTATTTTTTAGACTATAATTTTATATCACAAAAATTATTTTAGTTCTTTGAAATTTAAATATTTCGAGCCGGCTTCCGTGGAAAATTTAGACAAATTTTAACGGTCTTGATCGTTTTTTAAGTTTAATCTTTTTACACACAAAAAGTTAATAGGACGTATAAGTAGAAGTGTAGTCCCCATCATTCCATATCAAATTCACTATTAAAAATGAACAATTTGACCCGTAACATTCAAATAGTTATACGACCATAACGATAATGAAAATTGTTAAATAATCGTGTTAATAATTTAGTAAAAAGTGCCTATAGTTTAATTTTGATTTCGTTGTTGTCTATGTTCCAACACTTGCAAACTGTTTTGGTAACCAAATTATTTGTCTTTTGTGACACTATATCGGTATATACCATGAACAACAACCATAGATACCGTACTTAATTAGCAATAGCTAATAGCTGATATAGAAAAAGAATTAGAATAAGGTTTGTTTTATTCTGTGTTCAAGACATATTTTTAAAGAAAAAGACAGATGAGATGAAACATATAGTCCAAAAAATTGTAAATCATATTTGTCTTGTTTGCTTTCCGTGACAAATTATAAGAAATAGACATACAAGAAGAGCAAGAGTTATGTCGTATACCTTCTGTCATGGTATCGGTTGCTTCCTTAAGTCCAGATACCGCGGATAATACTGAATGGATGCAACATCTTACATGTTAAAACGACTAAAATCATCGCTATGCATGGTTATATGAGAATAATATCAAAGGTAAAAAATAATCACCAGAGATGGAGGGAGTGAGGATGCCGTCACCAATGACCATGGAAGTCCCAAGCATGGCAGCAAATAAAAGCGAAAACTTGGCAAAGCTGCTACGCTCAAGATTTTTCTTGACCGTTGATGCTACCGTGGTACGTTTGCCAGGCAAGTCAAGCTGAAAATTAGAGACCTCTCGATCCTCTGGTTGCTCACTGGGGATTAAACCCACCTTTGCATATCGACACAGTTTCGAATACAATGCAAAAGTACCCCCTGTGACCGAAAAGGAAAAAACACATGTGACTCTCAAATCCAGTAACCAAATTCCGCGACTGCTAATAATAATAGTTAATACAAAACGAGATGCTCATTATGCAACCATTTTTGTTTTTAAGAATATATAAGTATTTATCAAACACCATTTTCTATATCCATTTTATAGTTTCAAAACGTATAAACATAAAAACATAAAACAAACGCTACTGTTTAAATTGAATATGTTCAAAGGTATTGTAAAATGTAGAAATTGAAAATTAAAAGGCTCTTTTTGTATACTAAGTTCGAAAAAAAAAAAAAAAAAAAAAAAAAAAAAAAACATTTGTTTAAAAACTTAAAACTTTAAAAATGAGTGTACATAAAAAAAATATATTTAATTATAAATTAAACCACTAATTTTTTATACTCACACTTACATATCTATGTATACATTAAAAAAATTCACACACAAATTAATCTTAATACGCACATTCGGCGCTATGCACGGGTAATCATCTACGGTAGTATTTTATAATATTGTCTAGAGTTTAGCGAAGTCAACTAAGTACTAGGATATCTAAATTGTTAGATCTAACCTTAATTCATTGCATCTTGGAGTATATAAATAATCATTAGTAGAATTAAATATCAGCCCTCAAGTCTACATATATCATATCATCTTGTATCACATGCATCATATCATATAATACATATAATTTAATATATTTCTCATGAATGATTGATGCAGTCTACTATCATCCTTATGATTCGCGTATTCTGGTTGTAAGTTGTAACGCGTCGCCACAAAAGGTTTTTACCTGGTCCATTTGTGTCACTAAATCCCCTAATTTATTGTCGCTAACAAATAACCAATCTTATCACATGTGTAAGGTCTTAAATTTGAATAAGTGCCAATGATCTCGTAGATTAAAACAACCAATAACAATTAAGAAAAGAGAAAATGACTACTTTATCATTTTTCTTGTTTTAAGTACTGTTTTAAAATACAATAGTCACTATTCTTGTTTTAAGTACTATAGTTTGTTTTAAAATACAATAGTCACTAGTAACAATTCATGGGACTTCGAAATATATTTAGCAAGCAGGACAATTGGTAAATGTTTGAGTTGCATGTTATCCAACACTTTTCCAATTTGAATGTTAAAGATAGCAAAGCAAAACTGATACTACTTTTGATATACCTACAAAACAAAATATTCTAGTGATCATAACCACTTCTATTCCAACCACTTTCTAAATCTTCTAGTGAACCATGTTTTTCCACAAAATGGTATCTAATACCGGGTGGAAAGGCCTTTACCCAAAACCTATACAACATCTATTAATTTTTATAACTGTTCTTTGTGTTCAACTGTTCATGATGAATATTAAGGTATTGATTATGCTTTGTGTTCTAATACTAGCACCATCTGATTTTTTTTATTTTTATTATTTGAAAGTAAAAAAAATTAGCAAATCACTCAAAGTATAATTCCTGTTAAAAATAGTATAGTACTTAGACGGGAAAAAAGAAAAAGTGAGAACTAATAGGGTTATTTATCAAGGAGAGGAGGGAAGCATACCTTCGCCATTATCGTTAGCACGCAAGACGATTGTAACATACTTGATCACTGGAATTAACGTGATAGTGTAAAAGATGAGGGACAACACGCCCAATATATCGTCATTGTGTTTGATCCCGTCAGTAAAAGTACTTGAAAATACGTACAAAGGTGATGTTCCAATGTCACCATAAACCACCCCAATACTTTGGAAAGCTAGTCTAAGTATAATTCCCCAATCCTTTAAACAGAAAAACATTATACAGAAAAACATTAGCGACGATATCTTGACAGTCACAACAGATACGAAATCGAAAAGAAATATTATTAGTACATGCTAACCTTCGTGTCATGGTGACCATGATGGCCAGGAAACTTAGCTGACTCGATATCTAACGAATCATGTCGTTTTAAGCCGGGAAGTTGGCTTTCGGGAAGTAGTTGATCCGGTGTTTGTCCAGAAAGGATTTCTTCTTCTTCGATATGGACAGCGTTCGAGTTTCTTTTGCTGCCTATGGGGGTCGACATTTCGGAGTTCCGTTTGCTGCCGCCGGGAGTGGACATGGTGGCGTTAGGATTCCAATGAGATCGAGGGAATGCTTGAATAGAAGTACGAAAAACGTAAAGATTGGTAGTGTTTATATAGGTGTAAAGCTGTGTTGGTGTTTGTACTCGGCTTCATTTTCAATTCATAAAATAAGAATCATAATTTAATAAGGGAAATATAACTGTCATGTTTTACTAATTCTTTTTATTTCTTTCTAAACCTATTTTTACAATGAAGATATTAGAAAATGCTTTTGTGTACTTTTACAACATTTTTTTGAGTAACTAAAACAATTTTGTATTCAGTAAATTAAACAGTACAAACACTTTGTAATCTTGTCCTAGGAACATGCTAGTTTTATTTACAATATACTCATCGTTCAAATGAAAAACTCGTTTTTGGCCATTGGGTTTACCGGTTAAGAGAACTACACAACGATATGATACACATATTTCGATTATCAAAGAATACAAATGAATAAAACAATGTAACAAACAAAAAAAAAATAGTTGCTATTTTATAAAAAATGAACAATGATCTTGTGCCTTTTAATAAAAAAGATATTCAAAGGTTATATATAGTTGTAAAACTCCAAATTTCTTACATTTTCTTAAGATATACAAAACAGAAATAAACAATGACGCTATATAATTGTGTTTTCAAATTTAACTTGAATTGGTAAAAACAATATATATATATATATATATATATATATATATATATATATATATATATATATATATATATATATATATATATATATATATATATATATATATATATATATATCAAGAAATCACAATTATGTGCTCTACTTTTCAAAGCACAACATTTTAATCCCTTTTCTGTGGTTAAGTTCTAAGTTATATTGTTGGCCGCAGGCAAAAGGAATAAAAAACGTGGGATAATAATGTGTATCTGTAATCTGATTTTAAACGTAGCCAATAACCAAATTGCTAAAATTTAGTATATGGTCAATTGTGTCATTGAGATTTTGGTAAAGGTGGCGGAGGACCAAAAGGAAAATAGCATGTATAATTAAAATGTTATCTTTTATAAACTCGTTGTTTTAGCAAAAGGCACTCTAGAATTCGATTATTTTGAGGAACAAAACATATTCATTTTGTTCACTTTGCTTAGTTTGTTACCTTAATAGGTTAATTTGGTACACTTGTATAATATATATACAAAGAAAATATATTTGTTTAAAATCTTCTAATGTTGTTATACAAAAATACCTCTATTTATAAAAAGTAACATGATCTATTAAATACTTAATTACAATTTAGTCCTTAAAGTTCTGAACTTTCACTTACTCCACACTCATATATATATAAAAAAAAAATTACACATATAAACAAACGCTATTATACATTGTCGACGCTGTGTACAGGCAATCGTCTAGTATGGTACTTAAATAACAAGATTTGAATATTATCAAGCAGCAAACACAACTATAAGCTACAAGAAATTTATTGTTAGTAACAGATAAAAAGATATCACCAAGAGTAAAAAGTTGTGTCATCACACGTGTCTTACACCTAAACACCAAAAAAGTGTAGAAAACAAGGTTTTTAAGATCGGGATCCCACTCAGTATCATTTTCTTTTTTGCAAGATTGAAATCGTAAAATCAGATCGTGACCCTAAGATCCTACTATAATGCCATTTTTTATTGTGAATAACGAACACAAAAACGGCTCATTATGACAAATTAAACCATTTGATAGCAGGTTCAAATTACAAATTTCGTCCCTGTGGTTGTTTAAAATGTACACCGTTCGTCCTTTCCAGTTCAAAATGTGCACCGTTAGTTCTTTCCCTCCAATAACCAACTCGAAAATGACCCATAAATCGCCACCACCCGCCGTNTGCGAAAAGAATAAGGGTAATTATCTAAAAATGTATATAACTTATTACATTTTTTAGTCTTGTGTAGTCATTTTTTGTTTTTTTTCTATTTTATACCTAAACTTTTGAATTTTGATCTTTATGTGTATTTTTTTGACTATTTCCCCTATATTTTTTAGCCAACCTATTAGCATAGAAGGGTATAATGGTCAATGCACATAAACAAAAATGTATACAAAGGTCAAAATCAAAAGTTCAAGCTTTTTTTTTTTTTTTTTTTTTTTTTTTTTTTTTTTTTTTTTGTTTGAAAGGCAAAAGTTTAAGTATTATATAGGGAAAAAAAGTTAGCTACGCAACACTTGGAAATATGTTAAGTCAGATATATTTTATGTTAAGTTTAAGCACTAAAACTATTTCATTTCTTTGATTTCGGAAGTATATGAATGAACATTGAACGAAAATTTATTTATATCGATCGAGAATCAGAATAATTGGACTAAATACTCAAGTATCATATTTTCTTTTATAAAAAAGATCTTAAACCGATATGTATGTACAGAAATTTGTGACAAAGGTTAATTAGTGATGATGGTGGTGGTGGTGGTTGACGGCGGTGGTGGTGGTGTTGGTGGGTGGTGGTGGTGCTGATGGGTGATGGCAAGTGGCGTAAATTTAATGGTAAATGTAGAAAAGGACTAACATTACAATTATTGAACAACAACAAGGACGAAATTTGTAATTAAAAAAAAATAAAAAATAAATAAATAACAAAGCCGAGTTGACCTAAAATAGCATGTAACCTCGTCCAAGTAACCATGGACGGAACTATGTAGGGGCAGGGAGGGTCCCGGCCCCCCCAAGATTTGCGGTACCTAGTGTAAATATTATAGGTTTTAAGGGTAATTTAGTTGAGNCCCCCCCCCCCCCCAAAAGAAAAAATGTTCAAGTTCAAGTAACCTGTTACATTAGTCACAATGAGTCCTTTTTATATTCGTTATTAACTTATTCACAATGAATCATATAAGAAAGTAGTTTATTATTCTATAGCCTTTACCCTTTTTATTAGTAAAAGTGTAAAACCACTAGTATTTTAAATAATTGATAGAAAGTCTAGACGTTGAATATATAGCTTGCAAAAATCTTAAAGTTTATTAAATAAATGACCGATAAAATGATAGGGTATAATACTCTTAGTAATTTCGCATGCGTCCATGGACTTGTTCGTTAACATCACGTAATTAAGATTTTAAACTCTTAAATCAGTTAAGTAAAAATAGATTTTTAATTAATTATGCTATCAATTATTGAACTTATGTCAACGTTTATGTCCTGATTTTCAACTTAACTTATTTTAAATTTGTTTACCTTTCAAGTTCATTTTTAATTCAGGTGACATTTTCCGTTTCTAACATCACATACTACGCTAGTTACAAACTCCACGTGTATGTAAAATTAGTAACTTTTTGAATGGTTTCACTTAAATTTTAAAGATGAAGTCTTATATACCGGTTATAAGATTAGAAGGCAAGGAAAAAGTATTTTGTTTTTTTTTTTTTTTTGTAAAAGGTCAAAAGACTCGGCAAATATATTATTCCAAAAAATGTTTCAGTACAAATAATATGGGTGAATTCTCATATCTCAGCCCGTTACATAGGCGAAAAAGCTTACATAACAAGACACTACCTATTCTCTAAACAAGAAAATATATCACTACTCATAAGATAACATTTGATGCCTACGAAAACAAATTACTTCCTATCATGACCTTGGAGCTTGATATCATACATGTCATAAAAGGCTCCCAATTGACCTGGAAGATCGTAGATCTGATCCGCATAGTCATCGTAATCATCTTCAAGCTCGTACCAACCACCTGTCGATGAGAGGAAGTTAGCGATAGGATTATCGTCTGAAATCACCTCCTCCTCATCACTGTCTAAATCAACTATCTATCCTACCTTGGAAAATGGGTTAACCCTCTTAGTAGAGTATGTATTCGAAGAAAAAGAAGAACTGGGCTTACTAGCCGCACCCTGCTCCTTCTCTTTCACATCACTTACAAGCGGTTCTTGTGATACATTACCACCATCCACCTTAGTTTCCTTTTTATTACCCGGATAATCAACATTTTTAAGAGGATGACCATCACCATCCACAATAGTAGCTTTCCCATTAATAATTAGCTTTTCAAGCATCCCAATTTTTTCAACAATAGGAGTAGGACTAGAAATACCACTCTCATCAGTATCACCCATATCCTTAGCTTCCTTTGTACTACCAGAATTCACCTCAGCCCCAACCATGGTCACATCATTAGTAGGAAAACAACAATCATCAGTATCAACCGTATTAGGACATCAAACGTATTCGATGTAGCAATCTTCGTCCCACTCGTACTAGCCACTTCAGTGGCCTTCTTCTTTGTACCATCCCCCTTCTTTGGCTCAGGAGGAGGCGCTTTAGGTTGATACTAAAACTTAGGACCTACAACAAGTTTAGTAAATCCTCTTTTACCCGGGACACTTTGACCACCATTCTTACCCTTATTCTTGTTATTGATCGTTTGAAAACCATCATTAACACTCTGTGTAAGCTAAGTAGGAGGTGGAACAGATTTAGGACAATCACCCAGAGTATGACCAAAAATCTTACATGTATTACACCGAGGCGGTTTCCACTCGTATTCAACACGAATCCTTTCAATAGTAGAACTCGTCCCATCAAGTAAGGGTATCTCAACAGTGAGGTGCTCCCTAAGTATCTCATCTGCCTTAACTTCAATCAAACACCTAGCAAAACTACTTCGGCCCCATGATTCCAAGCACATTTGACTAGTGTAAGAATCTAACATTTAACGCATACCAATCAATGTGGCTAGGAGACTAAGAACATCATTAGAGAACATAGCAAGGGGAGCATCATGGAATTTAACCCACACCGAAATGTTAGTCAAATCCTCTTTGAGCAAATTAATGTTTAAAGTCCAATTTTTAAGGATTATAGGCACATTCCTAATCATCCACGGCCCATTTTCAAGAACATCTTCAACACCTTTCGGAGTGGTAAACTTAAAGAAAAAGAACCCCTTCGCATTCATCATAACCTTTTTAATACCATACTTAGCCCACGCATTACGCACATAATAATCAACAACTGGAAAAGTAATACGTTTACCAAGAAAATAACCATATAGAGTATTCTCAAATCTGGAATTTACCTCTTCTACTACTTTCATAGGAACGGTAAGATCCATTTCGTTTGTTTTATTGCTACACTCCAGCCTATGAAAGCTAGACTTGTATTTCTTGGGATCATTAGACATAGCACCCGCATATGAAACCGGCTTCACATTAGGTACACTCATATTAGTAGGCTGTTTCAAAACACTTGGTTCAACAACTTGAGAAGCTACCCCACCGTTTGGCTCAGAAAGAGTCATACCAAAGTTTTGTGACTTCAAAGCAACATTAAAACTCGTATCCACAGGTATAGGAACAGTCACATGTGTAGGAGCTGACCCAAAGTACTCATTGTGACCTGTATTCACATCATTAACACTCCAAAGACTTGGTGAATCATTAGGATCAGCCACATGAGCATGGGTAGGAGCAGCGAAAGAATTACCAGCAAAACCACTACCATTAGGCTTCAACGTATCCCCAACAAATGCATTAGCATCACCAGTTACAGTAAAACCAGATTTCACATGAGGTTCGACACTCATACCATCGTGACCAGATATAGCATCATTAACCTTTGACGATACGGATTCAGCACCTTTACCATGTGTAACATCATCACCAGTCACAACCTGGATAGGTATACCATCTGCACCACCAAGATCATGTTCCAACGTTGATGCGTGGTTTTGTGACCTTACAACAGGTTTTACCTCTCGAGGGATCTCAAGAGGCTTACAACCCCACCAGGCAGTGTACCTGACCGATGTAGTATAGGATAGTGGTAAGTACG